>JAQIXA010002693.1:0-16695 GCA_034699045.1 Nanhermannia cf. coronata Gr-Ori-00579 | reverse complement strand
ATAAATTATATTTTAAGAAAAAATCAATTTGCATATCTTTAAGTTATTTTTCGGACTAAAAAACCTCAATTTTAAGTTCAAAAGTTTAATTGAAGGATTACGAGCTCATTATAACTTATGTAAATGTTTAGGCACCTTTATAGAGATATTTTACTTTAAACCTGAATGATGTCAAGAACCAGCACATTTCAAAATCATACCTAGACTCAATAAATATTTTGAGTAAATTCCTCAAGTCCACTAGGATCCAGTATGACATCAATTTCCGGGCTAAAAGTCTCAAATATCCTCAAATAGGTCATAATAAATAGTAAATATCTGGGATTTCAAAAAAGCTTTATTATAGTTAGAACATCAAAATCTCAAAATTTTAGGCATTTGATTGACTTTTGTAGACTTAAAGGGTTCAAAATTGAGAATATTTCTCGGATATTTGAAATTTGAATATTGAATATTTGAAAGAAAGTGATGATATCCCCAGTGTCTGTATTTGACTTGACCTGTCAATCAGTTTGTCCTGGAATGAAGGAAATGATGATTATGACTAGATTCTTCAACATACTGTAAATACATACATATATCAGTATATAATATGTAGAAATCTATTCTCAGAATTGACATGGTGGTATTCAATTTTTTGTCTCTGTCGGTCTTTTAAACTCTCAAAGTCTCAAAGTCAAGTTTTTGTGATCATACGAGTAGATTTTTTTTTTTTTCCTCTTTCAAGACATCTTGGAAAAATGTTCAACCCCAATGCCTTCAACTACTACTGTTATTGTACTACAACAGACTTGCTCTATAAAGCTTTTTCAAAACCAAAATCGTTTAACTGGGAGCTTCATTTAGATTTCAAAATTTTGCAAAATTTCTAGAATAAGATTGCAAAATTATAAAAATTCTGGAACTTTCTAGAGATATCTGTATTTGGCTTAGTTTCTACACTTGAAATAGGTAAAAATCCTCACATTTTGAAATTAATTCTGTATCTATTGAATGATTATCTAAACTAATTAACAAAGTATTCAAAAATTTATGCAGATATTTGATCGTTTGGCACTTGTTAACTTTTTCAACAAAAGTTAACAAGTTAACAAGTGTTAACTTTTTCAAAATTAAGTCTAATTTCGGATACTTTTTTGATAAAAAGCCGTATAAATACCCTAAATTGTAGGTACTTTATGAAGAAATTAGGCTGTATCCTCATAGTTGAGCAATGTTTTTGAACTATAGAGACTAATTCTTTTTTACCAAACCCCTTCGGTTTTTTCGATACATTACCAGTACACTGTACACATGTGATATATTTAAATTTGAATGAAACCTTCAACCAAATGTCTATTTAAATAAAAACTCGACAATTCCATTCTTAACCTCTGCTCTACGTACTCTACGTACTCATTGATAGTTTCATTCCGATTTTTTTGAAATTATTTTAAACTAAAAAAACTACAAAGTCAAGCGAAAACACATTGTATTTCACACACAAGTACAAAAAATTGGTTAAAAAAATTGGAATTCTTGAACTTAATTTGTACAATTATTAGTAAGGGCAAAGTACCTACTTTATTATGACTAGAATGTACAAAAAAAGATGCATATATTTATGCTTAGGTACTTGAAATGAACTAATTAGTACTCAATTTGTAATAATTGCAGATTCTCAGCTGTCTCAGTATGGAGAGGTGAATCAAGTAAGTTTCTTATATCGTTTTTAATTTTTTATAAATAGTTATAGTTCAAGATTTTAAATGTAATTTAAATGGTAGCTTGGTGGGGTTTTTGTGAATGGTCGACCTTTACCAAATGGGGTCAGATTGAGAATTGTAGAGCTAGCCCAACTGGGCATTAGACCTTGTGACATTTCTAGACAATTAAGGGTAAGAAAAAGTCCCTAATATGAATTTTATATAAATTTTAGCTATAAAGTTTCGATTTAAAAGCTTTTTTTTAGCCCAAATTTTATGAAATTTTGTACATTTTTAGGTATCTCATGGATGTGTTTCTAAAATTTTAGCTCGGTAAGCAAAGACTTGGAAATTTTTCAAAATTTTTGAGATTTACAAAGTTTAATATGAATTTAGATACCATGAAACTGGGAGTATTTTACCTGGAGCTATCGGTGGGTCAAAACCAAGGGTCACAACACCGAAAGTAAGATTAAAAAAAAAATCTTAAACTTTTTCAATTTTATGCTAAGAAAACAAGTATTTCTCAATTTCAGATTATTTTCTAATAGATTTTTAAATAATAGGGGATATATTCCTATACCATTGCATATTAACCAAAAATACTTACTTACTAAATTACATGGTCTTTCAGAAATGGAGCACAATAGTTAAAAAAATCAAAAAAAGAAAAAAATCCTTCACTTGTGGTGTGGCTATTATATTTATATTATTTTTTTATTGTTTTTGCTGAATAAAAACTACCTTTTTTTTTGGAGCTCATTTACTTATCTATAAGTAAATCTTATGACCAAATTATCAAAGTTTAAAATATTTGACTTTGATTCAATCTAGAATTCAATCTTAAAAAACTGAAAATCTTGAAATGACACTCAGGTTTCAAACCTTCCCATTATAAGTCCCATATAAAGGCCAGAAATCCCGAAATCCCGAAGGCCAGAAATACATTATAACCCGAAGATATCCTTTCTATGAAATTTTTCAAATTTCAAGTTATACAGATCTTAAAATGGTTTCAAATATACTTTATGTATAGGACTACTTATCCAAACTTAGGATTTGTAATAAGTAGGTTCCATTGTTGTATGATACCAGTATAACAATTAAAAGTAATTTTAATCAAAGGAAATATGCTAGAAATTATGCTCAAGTACTTAAATAGGTACTACTTAAGCTTTATCACGTTTCCAATTTCCAATACAAAAATCGGCAATCTTTACCTTTCAAAGAACATTATATTTTATTCCTAGAGTGTGATCTCTATTAACTCTTATATACACTTATACATAATCCTAGACCTATGGACCTAATCTAAAATTCTAAATTATTTGAATATTTTGTAGGTTGTGTCCTATATAAAAGACTTGAAACAAAAGGACCCTGGGATATTTGCATGGGAAATAAGGGATCGTTTACTTGCCGATGGTAATTTCCAAAAAAAATTGAATATAGAATACTCGTATGTAGGTAGTCTAGGTAGTAGGTACTTATTATGCATATGATAATGTAGGTGTTTGCGATAAATACAATGTCCCATCAGTCTCATCGATATCCCGGATTTTGAGAAATAAAATCGGTGGACTTCATTCAAGCCTCAGTCCTCATTCAAATCACTTCCACCATCACCACAATAACCAAAATTCGTCACCTACGGGCCAAACCAATGTTAATAATGGCAATAATAGTTCACAACATTCACCAATCAATCATCACTATGATCATCACAAATCACATCATGTAGCTGCGGCTGTCGCAAATCTTGGTATGTATGCGGTCATGTCAATTTTTGACAAAAAAATATTGGAATTTTTAATAATTTTATGAAAATATTTTGGTTTTTAGCTGCAGTTGCTGCAAATCCATTGTACAATTCTATATATCCTTCAGCATATTCGTCTTATCATGGATCTTATCATAATCAAGTCAATAGCCAGGTACAAAACAAACACAATCAACCACAAACTATTTTTAAATTTTAACCAAATTTTTATGGCTTTATATTTGGTTTTGGCATTCAAATTCTTATAGGTAGGGTACATAAAATCAAATGAAACTGATTGATTTTTATAAAAAGTTCGTTTCAACAGTATATCTAAAATAACATTTTTTGGCATTTTAGAGTGGTTCTGTTATGAATTCAAGTCCATCGTCAAGTCCGATGGCATCGATGGTCTCAATGGCATCCAAAATCGGTGGTCAACCAACAAACCCTTCCTGCCTTCATGTAATGCGGTCAAATGGTTGGGCTGGAGCTTCCGAACTAGTAAGAAAAAATTGCCAAATTTTTTTTTGAAAATTTTTAAAAAAAACTATTTTCTAACTAGGTAAATGGAGGAAATGTCGGATTTAGACAAAGTCATCATCATCATCAGGTAATTCAAACTAAACTAACATGAAAAACCTAACTTAAAAATAAATGTATAAGTTACCTATCCGTATATCTTTGGCTTAGTATTAGATATATCTAAAAATTTCAAGACTCATTACTCATTGCAATCTCAAGAGAATATTAAAACTAACGATAAGCAGAATAAGGTGTTCATTATACGAGTAACTCGATTTGAAATCGAATTTTTACTAAGAAATATTTAGGATTTATAAGATTCTCAAAGTAAAGGTAAAAAAATGTTGTATCAGTGTACCTATTACCTATTTAGATACTAGGTACTTACTCTACTTATTTGCAAAAAATTATTTATTCGCTTTTATTATACCTAAGTCCATTTTTCAATTTTGCTATTATTTTTTAGTTAATTTTTTTTACAAAAAAATAGATAATGGGACAGTAGACTCGTAAATAATAATGATCGCAAAACTCTAACTTCGCTGGGCTACTATTTTTATACTTTTTTCACTTTTTTGTACCCTACTTTTTTTAAACTTTTTTTTATCGATTTTTTGGCCTTTTTTAAGGTCAAGTATTACCTACGAGGCCTACGAGTACCCTATCCTAAAAATTATAAGTTGATTTATTACAGAATAGAATTCATTCAACCTAACTTTTGAAGAGATTTTTTAAAATCATATTTTGAATCTTGAATCTGTAAAAGATTTCATTTCTAAGTAAGTTTGAGCTAAAAATGTCATACTTTAAAGTATTTTTATTCGAACCATATTTGCATCTTGATCTTGATGCAATGCATGCTAGTATGCTTCAAAGTAGTAGAAGTAGTAGAAGGTCAACTAACTAACTAACTATCTTGAATGCATTTATCTACATACATTATGTCGTAGTCTTCAGTAGTTAGCTTAAGTTCAAATCTCGGTCTAGCAGTCTATCAGTTGTGTAGTAAGACATGATAGATAATAAAGTGTAGATTAGGTAAGTATATAATTCTGTAGGAAATGTCAATATCTCCTCATGAGACCAATTGTCCAATTAAAATAAATGTTATCTCTTGCAGATGCCCATGGTTGGTCCGGACCATCCCGCCGCTCTTGCTGCACAGAATTACAACTACTACATGTACCTTCAGGTTCGACATTTTGAAATCATAAAAAATTTATCCATATCCCTTATTTCAATAGATTGTGTCGAATAGTGCTCCCTATTTCTGTCTATGTCCCATTTGATCCGGAAGTCCGCAAGAAAAAATTGGTTTTATGACCTTTACAGTATAATATGAGCTAGTACATGACAATTTTAAGGTTTTTTTGCAAAAATTTCTCAAAATTTGGATAAAATTTCGAAAATAAACGGCCAATCCATAATGACAATTCAATATTTTGCAATTTTTCAAACACGAGAATATTTTGAGACCAAACCAAACTGCAATCCAATCCAAATCCAAGTACCTTTGTATCCAATATTTTGCACTTTTTATGACATTCGAGACAAAATTGTATTCAGAAAGCTACCTAGAGGTAGATTGGAGATAGTTCGGAAACATTTTGAAATTTGGACAGCTTATTTTAGGATAAAGTTGTCCATTAAAACTAGTTGTCAACTAGTTATCTAGTTGTCCATTAAAACTGAAATTTGAGATATACAGTATATTATAAAGCAGGCTGCCCAAATCTCAAAAATGCTTCCGAACCATCACTTATTACTCTAAGAGTATCCCTATATCAAATTGTAGGTTCATTTTGTACAATTTCAAAAATAATTAAATATATTTCAGAGTTGTAATGTAGCTGCTCAGCAAGCCTCGCCTTCGATAGCCCCATCGTCAATTTCCCCACCACTTATGACCAGTAACACCGGAATGTCCATGCCTAATGGTTTAAGTCATCAACAAATCCATCATAATCAAAATCACAACCATCATAATCATCACCATCAGCAACAACAACAACAACTTCAAAATAATAATAATAATTTACTAAGCAATACTAGCTCGGGTGAAACATCATCAACATCATCAACATCTTAGGATCATTTTAATTTTTAAAAGCCTCATTCCACCCCGTCCATATTTGTAAAAATTTACTTGAGCTATTAAAAACCTAGATACGATACTTATAGATACTTAAGTACCATATAGTGTAGTACTTATTTTTAGCATTAGTACTTTGTATTTTTGTAGATTTCTAAAGAACTGATATTTCAATAATCATAAAATGAGTCTTATATTTAACAGAACCTGTGCCATAAATTAAAATCTTGAGCAATATTAACTGATACCCAAAAGTAGATATATATTTTTAATATACTGTGATATAAATATTTATACTTAATTAAAACTTACTCATTAAATTTTTTATTAAATATGATCTATAACCTAATCGTAAGTTTGTAAAAAAATGTCTAATTTGTAATTTGTAAACTTTCTGTTTCTGTAGTCAAAATATGTAAGTATGACCAACAATTGTTTAAAAGTATTTTTCTTGTAGATCAGTATAGAGTAGGGTATGTACTTTGAAAATATCAGAATTGTAATTTATGTAGGACTTGTATTTAATCTCATCCATATTTTGGTTGAATTTACCTCTATTTTTGGTCTAACTACACCCGTATGGTATGAAATTAACCCAAACCCAAGATATATTTAGTTTAGTTAGGATTTTTTTTAAATTTGGGTTAATTTCAAACGGGGGGTAAGTTAGATTAAAAATGTATTAATGGGATATTCAATAAAAATAGGGATGAAATTAAATCGAAGCCTTTATGTAAATACCAAATATCTTTTTTTAGATATATCTTATCTTATATCCATGTTTGTGTATAGTAATTATTATAAAATTGATTCTCACTCGTAATTTTATAAAACAAATGTAATTATTGGGTAAATTGTTATATTATGTATTATGTAATAACTGCAATAATAAAGCTAGTTATGTAATTTATAATATAATATAGTTTTGAATAAAATCAAGTTAAGTAATTATGAATGACTTAAAAAATGCAACAAGATGCTTATTTCATGTCTATCTATTTTTCAGACACATTTTAAAAGAGCCGAGCCTGATAACTGATAAGATATTCTTATCTCAATTTTCAGCTTGAAATCATAGTTTTCGTACATTTGTTTGACTACTTTGCGAAATCTAGGATTTCCAAATTGATTGAAAATGTAAGGCCAAGAAAATCATCGATGAATGACGCTAACTTTGTAAACGATGACGCCCGTAAAAAATATTTCACATTTTTATTCCATCTCACGGAAGCTAAGCTGAGATTTCAGGCCGGTTTTTGGGGTTTTTGAAATCATCGATAAAATAAAATTTTTGGATTTTTATTTTTATTTTTATTTTTATTTTTATTTTTATGTTAGTTAAATATTTAATAGTTAGATAATCATTATCATCGTGTCGTTAATTGTTATAATCGTTATCTCCTTGAACAATGAGTTGCTGTTTACTCAAAAGGACCTCGACCTTTCGGATCATCTGTAATTTTAAGTATAAGGATGGTAGTAATAATAATGGTAAGTTTTATCCTTTTTTGTAATTTTATTTTACATTAGCTAACTGAATTGAACTGCTACTGCTATCTGAGTATTCAGCTCTGAAAACCCCGATTTTGAACTTATTCTCACAAGTAAATACGTTAAGACCAGGGTTTTCAAAGCTGAATGGTATACAAAGATTAGAATAATTTTTATTGTAATTTTCTTAGTAAATGTGAGGGCGATCTCATTGTCAGCACCAGATTTGGGAAAAAGAAACTTTAGAAAATTTCACATTGGGAATAAGAGAGGAACCAAATATTATAAGGAACATCGGGATGAATATCCTGACATACCCATTATAAGTAAGTGACATAATTATCATACCCTATTTTTACGATTTCATGACCTTTAATTATAATGTTTGCTTTTTTTTAAATTTTATTTATGTAGCTGAAGTCAAAGATATCGGATATAAATATGGGAAAAGGTTTATTCATGTCCCTGAAATGATACCCGAATTTATTGTTCCTGACTTAACTGATTGTAAAGTAAGTTTATTAATTTTTGCTATGTTGGCAAGCATCTAATCATTTAATTCAGCTGTGAAAAGCTAAAAAAACATTATAGCTTTTATTTGTAAAATGCAATGTAATTTTTTTTATCATATTTTTAGCTCAAACCGTATGTTTCTTATCGAGTGGCTGATATAAAAGAATCGGAATTTACACCAGAGAAATTATTCGAAGCAGTTTATCTTGACAAAGTAGTTGATGATTTTAAGTAAGTACCTACCTACCTAAACCTAAACTAATAAACATTTCCTTTGTACCTATTCTATTTGTATATGTACCTAAGATCCACAAATATTTATTTTAATATTTTTGTTACCTTTCAGAAATGGCAAATTAGATGATGATGGTAAATCATTAGATCCAGATCCTGAAGAATCATTAACACCTGAAGATGCATACCTATTGGCAAGAAAGACAGGCTCGGATATATTTACTGAAAGAAAAACCAAATTTTGGGAATGTCTAGAAGAACCTTATGTGGATCCTAAGAAAAAAGAACCTGACTTCATGATGCTGATAAAAAATAATCCAAAATCAACTACTTTATTAGATAAGTGAACCCATTTCTTTTAATTTTTTTATTCATATTTTCTAACTAAAATTAAGAAAGTTTTAAAAGATATCAATGTTTATGGATATGCAGTATGTTAGTTTTGTAAATAATCTAGAAAATTCTTAATAAATAGTCATATTCAAGTCAATTCAATTATATTTTTTGGTGATGACAAACCACCGACTTTTATTATCATCTTCGATCACAGACTATCGTATTTTACAAACAATAATTTAAATATTTATGGTAGGTATAATCTAAAAAGAACATTTTTCCCTTAACATATTCGCTATAGAACCTTTTAAACTTTAATTATTCATTTACATCATAATTCGCATTGGGTTTAAAAATTTAAATTAGGGAACAAGTTAAATTAAATATAAAATTAAATTCTACAGCTTTTCAAAAGCATTTCTCAAGATTCTCAAGAATAATTTAAAAATAGTTTAATAATTCACAACCCCTGATATGAACATTTTAAGAGTAGCAGAATATATTAAGAAAAGATCAATTGACTTAAACAAAGGAGCTTTAACAAACAACTTTAAAAAATCTTACAAATTCCCCGCATGGTTTCTTTAAACTTACACAAGATATTTACAAATAATCATCTTAATTTTTATTTTTTTAGAGTAGATAAATTGAGCTTGACCGTTACTTCTTATCATCAATAATTTAATGACTTAATCCTTATTTCCTTTCCAACTCCTTTGCCTTATTTCTTAATCATTTCCATTTTAATATCTTCACAATTTCTACATAGAATACTTTTTCGATACATTAATAATTGAACTTAAAAAAAATATTTTTGATAATAATTAATAATTCAGGTAAATCTTGTGGATAAGTAGATAAACGATAGAACCTTCAAAAAATCAAATCTCAAATCATTAGTAAAATATAGATAGGTATAGAAAAAAATATTGAGAATCAAAATACCTTAAGGTATATAGATATATCTCACTCAACTCTCAATCAATTCACTAAAATCAATTACATAATATTTTAACCATTAATCTATTTACACATAATTCATACATTTTTTATGATTTGTCTAGATTTTGTTGTACTTTATAAATAGTATTTTCTAATTTATAAAACTGTCTGCCGTTCCTGCAACAGAACTCTCACTTTTTTGACAACAAAGTACAACAGTTTAAGTTAATAATTATAATTATCCTTAATTCTCTTAAGATTAGATTTGTTCATTTATCATTTATAAATTAATCAAAACAAATAGGCTAATTATACATTATTTTACATATTTTTTAGTTTAGTATACCCAGCTCTTGAAATCCTTTCCATTTCCAATTAGACATAATTTTCAAATACTAATTTTTTACTTCCCCCTTAAAATGAAAAATGGGGAGCTTTTTTTAATGACTTTTGATTTTGACTAGACTTTTTCTTATCAAAAAATTTGATTAACCATTCCATCATAAATCTTTAGCTCTCTCATTCTAGAATCTTTTTGATATATTTGACTATGTATAATTTAATTAGGTAAATCTAAACTGAATATACTCAAACTAACTAAATTATCATTTAAAAGTTTTAAAGATATGCCTCTATACAATGTCATCAATACTCTAATAATTGGTGTATTGCTTTATTTTTATATAATTATTTGATTGACTATTCTAACCTACTATAGTAGGTTATCTACTCTACTTATATCTTATATTTTTGCCTTAATTTTATAGTATACCTCATGATTATTTTAACTTAAAAATCTTTAAAAATGCATAAATAATACTTAAAATTTATCATAGTACAAAAAACAATAATTTGGATAAATGTCTTTTTAAAAAACATTTTTGACATTTTTGACTAGATTCATAAAAAGTCTCAAAAGTTGCAAAAAAATATAAAAAGCAATTTAAGCCTAATCTACCTACAGTTAGTTAGTCATATAAATCATAATTTAAAATACCAATAAATTTACTCAAAAGGTACATCTTTAAGATACAAAGTAGATTATTTTGCTTTATACAAGATATGAGACCAGTAATTTTTCAAAAATTAACATAAGTAGGTACAACAGTACATTTTACTTAAATATGAAAGAAATCCTACTAACCTACTTTAAAGAGTTCAAAAAATGTCGCTTTTTTATATCAAATATTTTTTGTATTGAAAGATTATTGCTGCTTGAGAATAATATTTTGTCCTTATATTTTATAAATTTTTTGGATTTTTTGTGAAGATTTCTCTTTGAAAGTTTTGATCTTTACATTTTTAATAACAACTTTCCGATTTTTATTATTAAAAAAGTTTGCTTTGATTTAGTAGTACAGGCCTATTTAGTAAAAATGGCTTTTTTTTTGTTATATTTGAGATAAAAAAGCAGCATATTTTATGTATTATAAATATACAAAATAAATATTTTTCCTGATTATAAATATCCTTAATACACAATATAACTGTACCCCCTTTTATATGGGCAGCTTACTTTTTTTGTTTTTTTTTTAGCGTCTAGGGACTAGCAATTTCTGTTTACTATAATGTATACCATAGTTTACAAAGGGGTTTGTGGAATTTTTTTTTGAAATGTGTTTTTTTGGAATAATCTGACTCTTTTTTTTCTGATTTGATTGTACTTTTTATTTAGGGGCCAGAAGTATCCATTCTTTCTAGTAAAAGGTTGGATGATTGTTGTTGTTGCTGTTGAATGAGATGTTGTTGTTGTTGATCCCATCGATGATTCTGATGGATTGGACTATTATTCATTTGGAAAGGGATTGGCGAGGGTGATTGAGATGTCTGGAAATAAGGGCTCAGCCTAAAAATATAAACACAGGATTAGTGAGTTTTGTTTTGAAGAATTTGAAGTAATATTTAGACCAAAAACAACGAGTTTCCTGAAAGTTTTCTAAATACTTTACCTGCTGAGCGAACCAATTGAGTCAGTAAGTTTGCAATCTCCCATCGCCATTGAAACTGACTGGGTTTGCCAGTTATCCCAAGGAGATCGGACCCTCAAATTAGCAATTTCTGTGGTTGTTGGATCGACATCTTCCTCGTCTTCTTCCTCATCACATTCAGCATGGGCATGTAATAATCCCGATGATAAAGGTGATGATTCATCTTTTCCTGATGAGATTATAGGCCTGAAAACACTATTTGGATCAAGTCCTCCAGCATATTGTTGTTGCATTTGTTGCTGCTGTTGTTGCTGTTGTTGTTGGCTTGCCGATCCACCGGGTAGAGGTGGAAGAATAGGGCTTTGTTGGGCTAATTTGTAACTTTGCTGTCGGAGAACTGATCTACGAGCATCTAGGTTGTTAATATCTATAAATGAGAAAAGATTATAGATTTATAATACATTTTTTTGACCTCTGTTGAAATTTTTTGAAAAAACCTGGCGGTTCAACAACTCCGGTCCTTCGGTGTAGTCGAAGTGACATTAATTGTCTGTGCAATTGTGACGAAGGACCTTGTGCTCCAGCCCATTGTTGCTGTTGTTGTTGCTGATGTGAAGAGGTTCCAGCCGATGTATTCATATGATCACGAATCCAGAGTGATGGATCTGGAATTGAACTCCATGCATCGGGTAATGAAGGTCTTTTTAAAGGTGAACAAGTCAGATTGATTGGGAATTCTCCCAATGTTGGCTCACCAAATTCTTTACGATCTTCATCACCCTCTTCCATAACTTTATTTGGAGATTCAGCCGATTCCTCCATTTTACTGTGACCTCCATCATGAAGTGTTGCAATTCCACCAGCCCTAGCTCCTTCAAGTCGATTTGTGAAGAATGAAAATTTCGCGAGTCCAACAAGACCATCGGAAGCACGTCGGCCTAAGCGGAATTCAGTTGGTGATCCAGGTGGATTTGTCGGTGGAACCCAGAGTCTATCTCCAGTTAAACAAGGTCCCGATGGACTTAATGGTGATTCAGGGTTAATAGATGACCTACGTGGTCCAGACCCAGGCTCTCCAGCACCATGTTGATTTGCATTACATGCTGGCAAACTTGCAGCTGCTAAACCTCCTCCTCCTCCATGTTGATCCCAGGCAGAATCCCAGCTGGATAATGTTGTTCCAGAGGAACTCACAGATTCTCTTGGAGATCCTGAATGATCAGATGAAATTTGAACATTTGAACCAGACTTATGTGGTGGAAATTTCCAGTCAATTTTATTGGGTCTTTGTTGTTGATGATGTTGTTGACCAGCAGAACTAGTCGTTGGCTGTTGTTGTTGCTGATGTTGTGAACTTCCCTGGAGTGATTGTTGATGCTGAAGACTAGCAGCAGATTGATTGTTAGATCCACTTGCATACGATGAAGCATACGAGGATTGGGAAAAGGCTCCAATACTTCCATCTGGATCCCATATTGAGTATGAGTCCAAATCTGCCACCCCTTCGTCAACCGATGACTGCTGGCTTGGATTAACATTTGAATTTCTTTGTGTTTTCCAAAGGAAATTTCTTTCCAAAACACCACCTGGAGGTTGTAAAACTGGTTGTTGTTGTTGCTGAAGATCATTACTTGTTCCAGGTATATTTTTTCTTATAGCATTTTCAGCAATTGTCGATGGACGTCTGTAAAAGGATAGGAATCCAATTAGGTCACATTTTATTGAATTTAAAAAAAATTAGACAAATTACCTCGGGGGTCGTCTACAGGTACCACTTGAGTCAGTTGAGAGCATTCGTACAGCCTTTTGTTGACCACCTGATCCATAATTTCTAGCAGTACCAATGCCAGGACGATGTTGTCGAAGTCTTTCCAACAAAAGAAAATAAATCGCAGCGTGATGATCATAGGATTGTTGCCTAAAAACAAAAAAAAAATATAATTTGAACACATATTCTACCATACTTTCAAAAACAATAATTTCAGGATAAGATACCTTAAAGATTCGCGAGTCCTCGAGGAGTCAATTCCGAGGCTGGCCCTGTACAATTAATGAACAATAATTGATTAGAAATTGATTTAACAATTATGATTGAACTAATTACATAAGGCGTAGAACTTGATCGTTGGGTTCAATGGGTATATCTGGAATCAATCCAGGATCTAAGTATTGCTTATGAGATGTAGTCGAGGGTATGGGACCTGTCGAAGGTAAAAGTCTTGGTTGGCCATCTAATTGCATCCATCTAAAAAATTAAAAATCAGTTTAATAAACTGATCTATTCTGTACTTATCAAAATATTATATTTACGAACCTATGACGCTTGACCATGTCAATTGAGTATCTTTTTGTGGGGTCCCGGACCAACATTTTTCGAATTAATGACTCACATTCTGAGGACATAAAGTATGGAATTCGGTATCGAGCACTGAAAATCAATTAAAATTTGTATTGTTAACATTTCAAAACCTTAGCTTTTCTAGAATCTAAAATACAATTGGAGAGTAAAAAAGCTTGATTGCCAATGGTCAGATTTTGTGGATATTTGAAAAATTTCACTTTATTAATTTAGTTATATACCTACCTCAAAACTCGGTCTCGAAGTGCAGGTAAAGTTGGAGCTACAAAAATACAAAAAAAACATCAAATACTCGTATACCTATATCATAATATACAATTTCAGGAAATTTGAGAAAATTTCAGAAAATAATCTTACAAACTTACAGTCAAATGGAAGTGCACCACAAACAAGAACGTATAGCACAACGCCCAAACTCCTACATTCAAAAATGGACAATTAGATATCTTATTAATACTTTACTTTAAAGGGCTATTTACCAAATGTCAACTTCTGGACCGATATATTGCCTTCCCTATTATGAGTAAAATGCAAAAAATTAGAAAATTCTAGAATTTTTTTTGGAACATTTCGAATCGTTATCGTTTACCTCAAAAACTTCAGGAGCAGCGTAAGGTGGACTTCCACAAAAAGTTGACAACCCCTGACCTTCCTTCGACCACCAGGTTGAGAACCCGAAATCAGCTGAAAAGGTCAACAAATGGTTATACAAATTGCATACAAATTAGCTCTAGAAAAATCCCAAAAATCCCTTACCTAATTTAACACTGCCTTCAGAGTCTAGAAGTAGATTCTCAGCCTAGAAAAGGTCAAATGTCAGCTTTTTTGGTATTTAAAAAACTAGGCATTTCTACATAATATACGTATACTACACAATTCTACCTACAGATTCTACCTATATATTGCATTTTGGATATAAAAAAATGTAAGAATGATGTAATGAATACCAAAAATATCATGTAGATACTAATATTTCAGTAGTAGTATCAGTATCATGTACTGTTAGTATGTACTGATCGTGAGTACTGTACGAGTAAGCTCAATTTTTAATGAAATCATGGAATACTAACCTTTTATAATTGCATACATTCTACGTAATGGATTTTGCCCATAATTTCATAAATATAAAGGTTTTTTTTAATAATAAACCTACTTGTGTAACTTGGGTGGGTATAATCGCCTACGTAAGCTCTGACCTATAGCAAAGTCCTATAAACCTTAATTACCTCAAACAAAAAGTGGATAATAAACTCTTATCTTTTTCTAGCTTAGGTATTCGAGTTCTATTTTTCGAGTATTTTTCATACCTACGAGTATTTAAGAATTTTTTAAGTAGATAGTACATATCTACTTAACTACAATTAAATCTATATTTTTTATCAAGATATAACTTTAATTGAGTTAATTTAAATTATTTAGAGGATGGAAAGCAATTATATATCTGTAAACATTCTTTTTGTATGAAAAATTTACAATCTTTAGATTTAGGTTAGATTACAGGTACAGGTAGGTTTAATTAGGATTTTTTACCTTCAAATCGCGATGAACAACTCCTCGTTTGTGACAATAATCAACAGCAGATACGACCTAACAATAGAGATATTGTTAGTAGGTAATGGTAGTCAAAATTTTAGCATTTTTTTTGAGTTAAAAATTAAATATTTATGGGTACCTGCCAGTACAGTCTTCGGGCAGCAGGCTCAGCCAGCCGTCCATGTCGAGCAATGTAATCTATTTTATTAATAATTTTAAAATTTCAATTATTTAGCGAAGCTATTTAGCCCTTAATAATGGCTGATAAAATCACAATTTTTGACCACCAGAAAGCCAGATAAGCCATATAGATAAACATATTTGCCAGATTTTTGCAAAAAATATAAGGTATTCAGATTTGTATTTTTGGAAAAGTTACATCCAAAAGATATAAAATTAACTAGATAAATCGAATAGACAGATTTTATATAAAGGGCAGTATAGCTCGTTTTATGTTCATTTCAAATAAATGATAGAGAGATAAACTAGGTAGGTACTAGTATTTAGTCAACAACAAATAAGTGAGAATTTCTGCAATTAAATCTACCTAATTCTACAGAAAATGAGGTGTTGATTGCCTCAATGAATTCTATGTAATTACTCAAACATTATACCTGTTTATATCATAGTAATTCATACATAGTAAAGCTAATTGCGATTATTTATAATAAGAATGTCATTTGAAGCGTATATTAGGTACTCTATTCTTTAGTTTTTAAGAAATTTTCTAACCTATAATAGGACATAATATTAGTACGGTAATTTAAATGAAAGACCCCTTTTCTCTTTACTTTACCTACCACATCATATATCATCTTACATAATATACGAGTACGAGTATGGTACTTTTAGTAAACTAAAAAAAACCATTCTGCATTCAATTTGGTCATTGATTTTGTTTTCAAAGATATTCCCAACTCGAAATTTGCTTTTTACTTACGACTTACGATGCATGTATCACTAATATTAGTTAACTAACTAATCTAATAATGGCTGGAATTTACATAGGTATAGGTAATACTATTTAGTATATCTATTGTATCAGTGTATCTCAAAATTCGTAGAATGAATATGAATGAGGAAATTAAAATTCATTTTCGAAATAAATGGGATTTCTAACTACCTCAATAATCCCTATTACTAACTGCCTTAATAATACCTACCTAAATGTACCTATTTATTACTTAGATAGGGTACTATGTACTATGTAGATATGTATACTCTAGTATGTATGGTAAAGTCGAAGAAATCTAAAATTTCAGATTTTTATGGTTTTGGGGCATTGTGGACTATACAAA
>JAQIXA010002692.1:0-16702 GCA_034699045.1 Nanhermannia cf. coronata Gr-Ori-00579 | reverse complement strand
CTATATTAGGTATTTATATTTTATGTTATTATTTAGGAAATTGAACCAAATGTTGGATCCGAGTTATGCAAGTTATTTCCAGCTGATTCTTCAACTAATTGGAACCTTGTCTTAAAGAGGTGTAAAGAAGATTCAACCAAAATTTTAGTTCCATCATCATTCAATAGTTCTAGAATAAGAAGTCGTTCTTCAAATTCAAAATATTTTGGAAATAATAATAATATTGGTGGTGGTGGTGGTGGAGTTACCAGAAAAAGATACCAGCATCAACAACAACATCAATATCAACCATATTCTCGTCGAGCTCCAGATTATGGGAGGTATATTAAAGAACACTTTTTATCCAAATGCGTCAGTATGTGTATGTGAGAAATTTTTTATTTTGATGTGAAATAGTAGGCATTTATTTCAAAAACTTTTAGAAATTGAGAAATTATGTGAACATTTTCTAATATTATATAAGATTTCCTTCTTTCCTCAATCGATGAATATTATCAGAACTAGAGCTCATTTGTGTTTTTATCTACAAAATTTACTGGCTTTCGTATGTTTTATGAGCATGATGCCAAAATATGAGATTCAAGATAAGTGTTTAGTGATATTTTTGCTCATTCAATACCTGATATTTAAAAAAATTTATTGACGCATTGGACTTTCATAATACTTTTTGATTTTGAATCTGTATTTTATGATTTTTATTTATCTGTTTTGTGACATTTTTTCATGAGCTTGAGTGCCATGAAAATATATTAAACATAGATCAAAGAACTGTCATATATGGCATGAATCAGTATCAGCATTTCAAATTGAAAGAGGTTAGTATTTTTTTTATTTTTTTCCGATTCGGGGAAAACTGCAGATTACGATGAATGATGTGACAGGTGACAATAGATTGTTTTTGCTTATTCGATTTTCATTAAATTAAATATCTCATTTTCTTGGAGATAGGTAAGGTATATTAAATACTACATACTAATAAGTGTAAATGTGTAAATAAAATTTATGAAGTACCCTAATTAATATTTTTTCAAACTAGCAATAAGATATAAAAGCAGTATGTGGTTGTGTTTAAATAAAAAATAAATAAAGATTTTAAAATAATATGTGCTTCTTTTACTTTTACAGAGCACCTACAAGACGTCAAGATGAAAATTTAAGTCACAGACTAAAAAGACCAAGAGCAGCAGGTATTTATTTTATTATTACTATTTTACTTATTTATAAAAAATACTTAGCAATCAAGTCAAATAATAAATAAGTATTTTTTTTACTTTATTAGAATACTATGACCATTATAAAGATGTTTATGCTGGATGGGAGAGAAGTAGCGATTCAAGTCAGAGATATGAAAGAGACAGAGAAAGAGGTTATGAAAGAAAGGTTAGTCTCTAAATTCTAAAACCTTAAAATTTTAATAAAATGAATGCCTACATACACTTATTAAGTGCCTAAATAATAAAATATGATTTTTTTTAGTCCGAATCTCAATACTATCAATACGCAGATTTTGGATTGGTTCATCGACCACCACCTAAAGCACCTTTACCATATCCACCACCTTGTAAGTTTATAATTAATGATCAGAAAATACCTTGGCTAATTTTTCTCGTTTTTTGTAATTATAGCTCCATTTGATTCCCTACCTGCTCCTCCAAGATATTACGGTAAGAGAACCCTTTTTAATTTTTAATAAATAATGCTTTTAGGTTTAGGTAGATAATTATTTATTTGTATTTGTATCGTTATAATCATAGATAGATTAGATTTAATTTGTGGTTACGGATAGATTCAGATAGAACTTTAGATTTAGAACCTATTAATTAGACAATTTATTATCCCCTATATTTATTTCATAATTCACTGATATATTTATAAAATTAAGATGGACCACCAATTCCTGAAATTCCTACCGCAATTAGGAGTAGTGACATCCGGGCAGCCAGATACCGTTATTCCGCCACCACTAGAAGTGATCATAGTGAGCATCGCAGCAGAGAACGTTCGTATCGATAATTTTTTTAATTAGATCTTTTCTTTTCCTTTTTTTATAATCATTGCGTTTTTACAATTTTTTGGCTACCAAACTTTTTATTTTTGGTTTAGGTTAGATTTAGAAATGGATTCTATTCCTTTTCTTATATTTAATATTATTATATTTTGTATGATTATATAAGTACAGTAGGTTTTTAGTTTTTAATATTTCGGTCGGTAGCTTTCATTTTTACTAATTAGTGTTTAATGATTTTTAAAATACTTTTTTGTTCATTTTTTATCCAAAGTATTTATCTATTTGAATTTTATAAATAGGTAGGTAGGTACTTAAAAACTTTTGAGGTTATTTTCCAATTGTCATTTAAGAATTCGATAACTACAAATTCTTTTATACATAAGGTCTCAAGGTACTTACATAGATGTACATAATATGTGTACTCAAAAAAATTTCTATTCTAATAGCTCTTGTCTTTAGGTAATTGAATTGAGATGTTTTAAAGTTTAAAGCAGTAAGTACTTACCTTTATTGTTAGTATAATATATGTAACCTTAAGTACCCTACTAGTATATTATAGGTAGTTAAAATTATTTTAAAGGATACCTTTTTGTATTTTTGTTTTTGTAATCTCGTAGACTAAAAATGTAAATAAGCCTCAATTAAAAATAACACTTTTATAGTAACCTTTATTTATAGTAACTCGTTAATTAAGGTATAAAATTAAGATTATATTTAACTAAAATTGAAATAGGATCTATTTAGATAATAAGTTGGTAGTTGTTAGTACATAGTATGGTACATCTAATATTTAGTGCTTAATATTAGTGCTTAAAAAGGGGTTTAAATGCCAGTTTTAATTTATATTTTTAAATCATTTAGATATGTATCTGTACTAGGTAATTGTATAATCTATCCATGTTTAGTTTAGGGGTTTCTTTATTCAACCTTTTTAACTAGCTTAATAATGGTAATTACCTAATTAAAATATTGCTAGTAAAATAATACCTAGTTTTTCGTGTTTTATACAACCTGGTATCAAATCTCTAGTAGAATCAGAATCCTAATATTCAAATTGAAACAATCTTTTATATATTAGATCCTAGCTAGGTATGGCTCTAAATTAAAGTAAAAGTGAAATAAATACTTTTTAAATGACATCTAAAACAATTAAATTAAATATTAGTTTGATAATTTACTATTTTATTATTTATAAACTGTGTTATTAGGACTATCATTCATTATTTATATCGAACATTTTCATAATAATAATAATACCTAGGATTGTAATGGGCTTTTTAGCAACCATTTTCAAAATCTATTTTTTGGCTTTTTTAACATTTTACTATATCAGTAATCAGTAGTTGAACAATTAACAATAAAAGTTATTGTAAATAGAATTATTAGAATGTATAGCCTCTCGAAATGCATTAAGTTTTATAATATCGTTTTTTAATACAATTTTTTATAAATGCATCTTCACAATTAAAATATTTTTGTAATTTTTTTTACTTTAAAGACTCGTTTAAAGTTTTAAAGGCCAGAAGTTGGTTGAATATGATTTTTTAAAGTTACAAGAACAAGAAGATTCAAGATCAAAAATATTTTTGGATATTATCGTTACTAGTTCAGATTTCAGACCTGATTATTTTGACTTTTTTTAAGCATTTTTTACAATTATTTTGGTGTAAAAATTGATGCCAAATTGATTTCAGATTCAGATCTAAAATGAATATTTAAGTACCTAGTCTAAAAAGATAATAGAAAAGGAAATAGATATTTAAAAAATGACTAGATTTATAAGATCAAGATAATATTTATAATTAATTAAAATAGCTTAGAAATGGAAGATTCTAAAACCTAAATAAATTGGATTTGAAATTGGAATGACTTGAAAATTAATTCAGCTTAGAAATAGTAAATTATGATTATACGAGGAAATACAGACTGAGGATAAGACCAGAATTTACATTTTCAGAGCTAAATATAATCTGGAAAGATTAAGAAATAAATAAGACAAATTATCTAATTTTATAATAATTTCTCGATCATTTTCTCAAAAGATATATCGCAGACGTTTAGCACACTTTTCAATAATCGATAGAGATTTTTTCGGAATTGTAATTGTTGTACTTTTTGAATTATTTCGAAAGATTTCTTTCTGGTTTTTTTTAGCTAAGTTCTTCATTAGAACTTGTATTTAAAAGTGCTTGATATTCTTCTGGTTTTGAAGGATCTTTGTCTATATCATTTAGTAGTAGAGATTGACTTTGATCTTTTTGACATTTTTGACTAGTAGTGGTTACTTTAACTTTATGTTTTGGTGAAGTTTGTTTTTTATCAAAGATCTCCTCATCCTCATCCTCTTCAAAAATGGTTTCTTCTAAAATGAGCTCATCAAAAGTCGAGGATTTATTCAAGTTATTATTATGCCGCTTTCGTTCCCCATTTATATATCTAATGAATGAAGGAGAATTGAAATAATTTGATGAATGATAAAAAAAACACAAAAAATAGAGAAGGTTAAATGCATAAGAACATTTATTTTATCACATAATAATCAAATCAGTCAAGAAAAAATTAACAAAATAAGGAAATAAGCTTATAATAGATGTATTGATCATTGTTTAAAGACTAAAAGTCTTTAAATTCTAATTAAATAATAAATTAGGTAGGTATTTTAGAAAAATTTAGTAATCATTGATGAACTCGGAATATCTGTTTTAAAAAGCAAAATGGAAAAAATAAAATAAAAAAAGAGCAAAAAATATAGGGATACAAATAAGGCAAACACAGTGCAAAAGAAATATTTTTTTGACTTACTTGTATCCAAATTCTTCGACTAAAGGCCTTCGATCAGCTCTATTTCTTTTAACTAGCATTAATACAACAAATCCGAGCAAAAAAGCCAGACCAATACATAGTAGACCAACTAGAAAAAATAAATTTTAAATATAATTAGATTAATCCATACATACTCTTGATAATCGATCTCTTTTTTAGTGACAGACAGGTTCGAGAATTTTAATAATATTATCAGATTTGATGCTTTAACCTCTTGAAATATGAATTCCATGATCATATAATAGAATTAGATTGATATTTTGTAAAAATAAAAATAAACTTACAAATAATCCATCCAAAGCTTTTACCAAAACCCATGGTTTGAGAACTTTCTTTCAAAACACCTTTGATACGATCCAAAGTCCCGTTTACTTTAGGAACATTTGATAATTGCAATAAATGGCAAACCAGAGGAAATACATCAATATTTTCAAATACTTCTTGTACTTCAACACCTTCTTTAAACGCTGGACCATGAGCTATTTAAAAAGTCAAGTAAATAAGTAAAAACATTTTACTATTTATGATCTTTTCAGCTTTGAAAACCCTCAATTTTACAAGTAAATGAAAGTACAATTTGGGTTTTCAAAGAGAATTGAGAATAAAAGAAATAGAAAACTACAAACCTATAAAAAATGGATGCATTGGCAGCATGTTGTTATCATAACCATGAACTCCGTAAGTATTATTTAGAGATGCTAAAAAAGACAAAAATTTTAATTATAAATAATGACTAGGCTTTAATCAATCACTAGAAGTTGATTATTAATTGTGCGAGCAAAACGTTGAAATGTTATTTTATCAAATAAAAAAATTTTGCGGTTCCGGTGGACCCTTTAAGGGTCCGCAGCACCGCAAGGGGTTGGGCCACCTGGATTTTTGTCGAAATGGCACACCCATTCATGCCAAGTTTGGTAAAGATCGGTCCAGTAGTTCTCGAGTTATCCTCTGGAAAGACAGACAAACGGACGGACAAAGAGCAAGCAAAGTTGAATAGTAAGTGCTCGCTTCGCTCACACAATAAGACAAACTGGGATTGTAAATTTTAATTTTAGTACAACTTACCGGTTCTATTATATTTTTTGTCGTAATATGTGATACTATTTTGAAAGTCATCAAAAACAAATCCTAAGTCTGCAACAAGAACAATTGGCATCACCCTTCGATTTTTTGATAAATGCCAATGAGCAGGTAAATTTTCTTTTAAATAAACTTGATAATTTTGTTCTCCTTTTTTAAGCGCATTATAAATATCCGTCGTTTTGTCTATAAATAAGAAAAGAATATAGAATTAGAATTATACCACGATCTCAACTAATAAAATTAAAATAGAATATTTTTGCATACTTTTTAATGTTGGCAAGATTTGTAAAACTGGAGTAGATCCATACACTTGATAATCGATCTCTTTTTTAGCGACAGGTTCGAGAATTTTCGTAATATTAACCATATTTGATGCTTTAACCTCTTGAAATCCATGATCAGAGAGTAGAATTAGATTAACAACGTCGAATAGGCCAGCTACTTTCAATTTATTAATTAAATAACCCATCGTTTTGTCAATAAGGTCAATCTGATCTTTTACTTGAGGACTCTCAGGACCTTAGAGAAAATTAATTTCAAAAAAACCATTAGTTTTTTTAACAGCAATATTTATCTATATCTATCTAATCTATATATTATTATAATATAACATAAAATTCATTCTATTTTATTTTATTACCGAATCCGTGAGCTAATTCATCTGGTTCTTCAAAATACATGTAAACCAGGTTGACACCCCTCTTACTAACCCACTCAACGGCCTAAAAATAAATATCAACAATCAAACTAACTATTATCAAAACACGATTCCCACCTATTATAATTTAGGTTTCAAGATAAACAAAAATTAAATAAATTATTTTAAAGAAAAAAAACCTTATCAACCCTCCAGTTCCAATCAATAGAAGCATTCCAGTTTACATAATATTTTGGTAGATAATTACTAGCACCATAATGATGTCCACCACCTGAAAACAAATATTTTATTTAGCTTAACATCAAGTTTATAATGTAGTAGATGAGCCTTTTACTAACCTGGCCACATCATAACACCACTTTTACTATGTCCATCAAGCTGATTAATTATCCATGCAGGTAAAACGGCATCTGAGTACTTCCACAATTCTTCAGCTTCTTTAGGGCCATTTTCTTCTCCTAATGTTTCATTATACTTTGGGTCGAAGAGCCAGTTGTCGATTACACCATGGGACTCTGTATATAATCCTATTAAAAAATTATAAATTATGATTATTAAACACCACATTCATTAGGTAAATAAATATTAAAAACACAATAGAACTAATAAGTAATTGGGCGAGCCCTTTACTATTCAACTTTGCTTGCACTTTGTCTGCCTGTCTGTTTGTCTGTCCAGAGAATAACTCAAGAACTACTGGACCGATCTTAACCAAGCTTAGCATGAAGGACCCCCATGGGGTTTCGGTGTGCCATTTCGACAAAAAACCCATGTGGCCCCACCCCTTGCGGTGCTACGGACCCTTTAAGGGTCCGTAGGAACCGCAAATTTTTTTTATTTGATATAAAAGTTCCTCATGGCTTGAAATATGGTTCCCGAGTTCGTGCGGCCCACTGGAACCGCACGGTGGTCCCTAATACCACACAAAAATTTATTTTAAACACGCTTTGCTCGCCCAATTAATAATCAACTTCTAGTGAGTTGATTAAAGCCTAGTTTACCTGTAGCAATAGATTGATGATTCTAAAGAAAGAAATACATAAAAATTAGATTACATAAATACTCCAAATAAGAAATAAGGTCAAAGGTTGTAATTACCGGAAATGTCTTTGTAATAAACTGGTTCAGCATGTACCTAAATATTTAAAATGTTATAATAAGAATGATCATAAATAAATTAGTCTGCATTTACCGAACAGAGACTCCATTCGCCTTGATACTGTCCATATTTGGCATGGTTGACCTTCCAAAATAATTATATCGAAAACCATCAAAGCTAATAACAATTACTAGAGGACTGGATGATATTTCTTCACCAGGTTCTTTGCTTGTATCACCTAGATCTTCTCCAGTATCATTATGATGTAAATCTCTTCCAATCTTTGGACTAACTGTCGTCGTTTTTATAGTTAAACTAGAGTTATTTTTGTCAGTTTTAGGACTAGGACTAATTGTTGTTGTTGTGCTGGTGGTGGTGGTTACAGTAGTAAGACTGGAATTGGCAGTTGACGATAAATTATTCGAGTTATTGACAGGTTTACCTAAGCTAAATGTCGAATTTGGATCAGTTGTTAAATTACGAATTTCAAGTGAATTAGATGTTCTAATTGGAAGTAGCAGACCAATTAAAATTAAATAAACACAACTACTACAACTTACTAATTGACCCAATCTTGGTATTGAAAAGTAGAACATAATAAATTCTAAAATTCTAATTTCAAATGGCAAATTAACATGGAATGATTTTAATTTGGAATTTATATTTTAACAATTTATACTAGAAAGAATGTAAAAATTTACAAAAACAACAATTAAACTAACTTATTATCACAACCACGATTCCCAGCTATTATAATTTATATATCAAGTTAAATAAAAATTAACTTTAAAAGCATTTTTAATTATTTTAAAGAAAAAAAAATCTGCCTAGCCTAGAATTAATTATTTTTAAACCTACTTTTTTATATTTTTTTGCTCTAATCTGAAATCTGAAAGTCTGACTAAAAAAACAGGCAGAAACTAGGTAGAATTTTTCCTGTCTAACTAATCTAAAAGTATCGTTTATTATCGTCCAGAGCCCGGACAAAAAAGGCACTTAAAATGCAAAAAAGGCTGCCTTAAAAGGTAAAAAAAATGGCAAAAAAGGCAGATAAAAAGGCAGTTAAAAATCAAATTCTAATGATAACTTTTGCTTATAAATCAGCAAAAATACAGATATATTAATAGACAAAATATAGAAAATTGATTTTATTTTTTTATTGCCATTTTTGATTAATCAATACCCAATAAAATTTAGCCATTTTTGAAACTATATTATTATTAAAATTAAGTTTTATTTACGAAATCGAAAAAAACTTTGAAAAAGAATCGAATCGAAAAAAACTATCATAAAATAAAGGACTTTTTTTAGAAAAATAGCCCAAAAAGTTTGAAAAAAAGGTGTTTTTTTTTAGAAAAATAGCCAAAAAGGCAGAAAAAATGCACTTATTCCAAAAAAGGCATAAAAGGGAGAAAAAAGAGCGCTTGATTGGACTTAATTTGACCTAAAACCAATATATCCTAATCCTAATCCTAAGTATGTATTAGCATTATCCGACTCACTAAACTCACTCACTCAAAACTGCCTTAAAACTCCCTTTCTTTCCGGGCTCTGATTCTGATTATCGCATATCTTTCTAAAAAATCTTTTTGATTTGAACCCTATTACAAACTTAATTAATTTAAGTTGTCTATACTATTGAAATTTGAGAATAAAACATTTCTGATTCTATCAAAAAAACTATTCTGATTCTGAAACAGAAATGATGGCTTATTTTTATTATATTATTTTTATGAAATTACCTGTTGGAAGATCAACGTTTTTTAATTATTTTTTAAGCAAATATATTGAAAAACACAATAAGTTGTTTTTTAACATGCATTTTGAGTCTTTGATATAGATTCTTGACTTGATAATAAAATGGTTATAAAAATCAGGCTTTTGTGACATCATCTTCATCATTAGCATAATTGAATTCACCGGGTTCAACTTCATCCATAACTTTGTCATTTTCATTTAGATTTAACCAAGACAAAACATCGTCACAGGTTTGAAAAAAACTTTCTTTTCTTTTTATACCTTCTTCAAAATTTCGTAGGCTCTTTCGAAGTTGAGAAAATTCTTCACTTTCAAGTAGTACATTCTTCACCTTGATATCGAGTAGCTCCTGTGAATGGTATTGAGCAAATTTGATCAACTCAGATTTACTCATTTGGAATTCTTGTTTAAGAAGCATCATTTTGTTAACACCTTGTTTATACTCAACTTTTGTTTTCTTTTCTTTTGCTTTAAATTCCAGGAGTAGTTGTCCTATAATATAATATTCAAAATGATTATAAAAAATTAGAATATTAGTAGTTAGTAGGTGTAATTAGTATTAAAACTAGGCTTTAATCACTACAGATCAGATAGAAGTTGATTATTAATTGTGCGAGCAAAGCAATGAACTGTTATTTTTATCAAATAAAATTTTTTGCGGTTCCGGTGGTCCCTTAAAGGGTCCGCAGCACCGCAAGGGGTGGGGCCACCTGGGTTTTTTGTCCAAATGGCACACCCCACCCTATTGGGGTTCTTTATGCCAAGTTTGGTTAAGATCGGTCCAGTAGTTCTCGAGTTATCTTCTGACAGACAAACAGACGGACAAAGTGCAAGCAAAGTTGAATAGTAGGGGCTCGCTTCGCTCACCCAATTAATTGGGCAAAGTATAAGCCTTAAAATTAATTTCAATAATTAACTTTAAAAATATGTTTCATTCATAAAACATAAAATCTAAAACGATAAAAATCTAGCTTTAATATTACTTACGCTTTTCTTTGCCCATATCTTCCAATGAGACCAAATTTCTTTTGCAATTTTGTATTTTATCCATTTCATCGTTAAGTCGACATTTAATGGTTATCCATTCTTCAAAAGTTACAAATGTTTCACCAGGTTTTAATTCGATTCCTCTTTTACCTAAATTAAAAGAATAGATAAAAGTAGATTTTTGTTAAAACATTTTTTTCAATAATCAATAATCAATCAAGTATGTAATGCTTATAATAATAATTATTATTAATTAACAAACCTTGATTCTCTAAAGCATCTACTAAAATATTGGAAAGATTTTCATGATGTCTGTCAAGTGATTCAATAGCACTTGGAATATCCAAATCCATATGTTGAGACTCTTTCACCAATTCAACCTTAACATCTTCTTTCTTGACATTGACATAACATTTCTCTAGAATAATATAATAAAAATAAGTTAACTTTTAATTAAGAGAGAAATTTGTATATTAATTGGTATTTTAATTTTAATTACTCATCTTCTGCTGGCCTGAACCACCAAAGTCTTTAACAATAACACCATTTGGTTTAGAAGATTTAAAATTCTCGACTTTACCTTTAACTGCAACTTGATTACCATCATCATCTTTCATTCCATAAAAATCCTTAAATTTTGACAAAATTGATGATTTGTCCTCCTTCATCACTATCGGCTTCTTTTCTTCCATTTCCTCAGATTCTAATTCAATTTTAACACGACAAAGATCATCACTATCATCGCTAAATTCATCGTCCTCGTCATCATCCACTATTTCTTCTTGATCATTCTCCTCTTCCAAGTCCAAGTATTCGTCAAGATCAAGTTCATCAACGTCTGATAATGATGATATTGAAGATATTGAAGAAAGTTCCAACTCTGGAGTTTTTTTGACCAATTTATCTTCTTGAATTTGAATGCCTGAATTTGGATCATCAATGTCAACCATAAACATTTGAAGATCAAGATTAGGGCTAGGACCAGGGTTAGGACTAGATAAACCTTCACCTTCATCGTCATCATCACTTCCTAAGGATAATTCATCGATACCCTAAAAATATAAAATTAAGGATACATTAGCATTAAAGTCTCTTTTTTCCTTTTTTCTATTCATCATTTTCAGCTCTGAAGTGTTACTTTTGACTCCATTTATTGCTTATGAAAAATAAAATCACGACTAATTGTAATGATTTATATTTTAAATTAGCTTTAATAACGAACTTAACATAACGAACTTATAATTATCTTAATTACATAACAAGAACAAGGTGTCAATTTTTATAATTTTTTAAAAATACCAATTTTTGAGTAATGAATTATAGTAGGGTATCGAATCCTAATGTAAATGTAAATTAAGTACACGTACTTAATTTACAAATTTACAATATTACCTACGTGTAATAATTAACCAGATCACATCACAGCCCCGAAAAACCAGATTTTGTCTTCAATTTAAGATAATTTATAACTTATGATGTAAAATAGAGTTAGAAGGTCAAGGTAAAAATGGTTTTTAAACCTGGTTTTTCAGAACATAAAAATGACACCTTGTCTTGTCATTGTCCAACACCAACAACATTTTAATATTTAAATAAAAATAATTTTATTACTTGACCTGACCTGCCCTGTCATTGACTTACCAATGGGAGAAATTTTCTATAAGAACTGATGGTAGGCTGAGGCTGGGACGGGTTTTGTTGTCCATTTTGTGTCACTCTTGGGACATCGACGACTTCAATTTGAGTTACTTGAGGAGTGTCGATTGCCGAGGCATATGATGAGGCAGATGAGGTAGATGATGATGAATAGACAGTCTGGGTCGAAGTTAATGACTCGATTGAACTCATTTTAATTATAATTAATTTTAATAGGCTTGATTTTAATTAAAATTAAAATTAATTATAAATATGCATGCAAGATGAGAAAAGAAATAAAAATTTTCGAGTAAGAAAAAACTCGAAAAAAAGTGAAAGTTGAAAGTGAAAGTCCAATTTGCATTTTCGAATCGCTTCGTTTAAATCTCCGTATTAGAAAAAGGAGGCCCCAGGCAGTTTTTTTTACTTCAGCTTTGAAAAACCTTATTTGGGTCAAAAATCGTCAAAATAAGGTCCTTTCCTTAAATTAAGGCCAATTCAAAGGGTTAATATTATATTTATACCATTTCAATTTTTGACTAAATGCTAATGATAGGATACGCAAAAATAAATGCTAAAAAATTACCTATATTGCTAATGCTGAAAAATCTGATTTTGGCCAAAATAAGGTCCTTAAAATAAGGCAAAATTTAAAGGGTACGATTACCATCAATAGTTCTGAGGTCATTTTTCAAGTCTATTTAATATAATATTAAAACAGATTCATTAAAGTTGCCTAATGCCTAACCTAAGTTTCTAGTATCTAAAGATTATAGAATAATATAATATGAATAATATGACCAAAAAAAGACCCTTTTTTATGCCTATTTTTTATGCCAATGCCTATTTAGAATTTAGAATCCTTTAGATTCTTTAAAGATCATTACTTGATATTACTTGATTAAGTTGATTGAAGTTGTCAGTTGTCTTTTATAAATGCGATAGTTCGATTTATTCGTTACGTTTATAGTTTGTATATATAAATAACTGTCTTTCATTTTATATAATTACTTTTAAAGTATATATTATTATCAAATAGTAATTGTAATTGCAATTATTAAAATACTCTAGCTCATAGCTCGAAATACCTTTTTGTTACATAATAATTACTTAAGAACTAAAAATTATATTTATACCATCTCAATTTTTGACTAAATGCTAATAATACGCATAAATAAATGCTAAAATAATTAACTAATCTAATCTAACCCCTTAAATCTAAAACACTGCCTAAAAATTAAAAAAATTAAGATAACATGATAAGTATTTTGTATAAATAATGAATAAAGTTAGTTAGTGGATCGGAATCACAAAGTATCAAAATAGGTAGGTACTTACTTATGTAAGTAACTATCTTGGTGTTTTATCATGTTATTTTAGTAGGTTTTTTTAGCATTTTGTACCTCGAAAACACCAAAAAATAAAATATTATAAAATCTAGCAATGTGCCTAATCCTATTTAAGGATATATTTAGGGATTAAAGATGTATTTTTAAAGATTTAGAGATGATTTTTTTGGCTTGTTTTAGATATCACTTAAAAAACAATTGCACTTTTGAATTCCTTGATGAATTGATGATAAGTAAATTCACTTCACATTTCACATTTATAGTCACCACTAATTAATTGTCAGCTAAAAGTTCCCTAATTACCACAAAATATAATACGATGATTAGGTTTCTTGACTTTGATACTTTTTTGTAAAAAATTTAACAATAACAATATGAAGAATCAGTCGAATTTGCCACTGTTTCAATCCCAGTAACATCAGCTCTGTGTAAAATTATCGATGGTTGAATTTCCATATCTGAAGGTTGATTCATCATCGGTTTATTTGCCTTCAGTTTATGAGCCAGAGTTAAAAATATTGATTCCACAAAATTAGCATGTGAGTCGTCTTTTGCTGAAGTCTCAAAAAGCTACAAAAAAATTAAAATAATTAGTTGTAATCCTCATAAAAAATTAGGTATAATTATTATTTGCTAAACTTACCGGCATATTATGTGTGTCTGCAAATTTTTGTGCAATTTGATTAGGAACACTTGTTGTGCCAGTGTCAACTTTATTTCCAATTAAAATACGAGGAATAGCTCGAGTTAGATGGTATTTCTCACACTCTGCAATCCATATAGGTAGAGACTCAAAAGAGTTGGTATTATTTACATCGTATACAAAAACAACTGCATTAACACTAGTAAAAATTAAAAATAATAGAATAATTTTATATACTTACCTTCTATATATCAAAATTGTTGAGTAAAAATATTTATAAAATAACTTACTTTCGATAATAATGCTGGATCATCGATTTTCTAAATCTCTCTACAAAATAAAAAATACCTACAGTTAAATACATGTAAAAATACATACCTGGACCAGGTACCTATATTAGGATAGTAAATGTTAAAAAAATCAAATAAGAAAGGACCATGAAATTTACAACCAACTGATGCAGATGGTGAGATATTGAAACCAAAAATCATTTTTATCTTAATCTTATTGTTAGCTGATTTAATTTTAGCTCCATTTCCTAGATGGTTTTTGGTGGATAGATAGGATAGGTTAAGTACCTTGACCAGCTGTATCTAAAATGACATAAAATAAAGGTACAATTAGAATTAGGTCCATTAGACAATAACATAATATTAAATAGTAGGTAGTTGATTGAAAAAATTGAAATCTTACCCCATAATTGTAGTTTGATTGTTTCGCCCTCAACTTCTAAACATTTCTCTCGAAAATCAACACCTTTAGAGATGAAATGGAAGTGAATTAGTTGAATATAATTAAAATTAAAATACAGCAGGTGTACCTATTGTAACTTCGGTTTTACCAGGGAATTTACCCGAGCAAAATCTAAAAAATATGACAAAATTAGGCTTACAATTTTACAATTTAATCAAAAGTTTAAGTATATAAATAAATTACCTGAAGGTCAAGCATGTTTTGCCAACACCTACAATTTCATAAGATAATTAATATTTTAATTTTAATTGGTTAATTGATCTATCTAGGACTAGGGACTATAGGTCCTTAAATAACATAAGTACCTACATATTTCACAAAATTGTGACATTTTTTACTAAAAAATACTAAAATAAATAGGTAGTAATACCTTCAATAAGCTCTGAAAATCCAGAACTTGGCCTCAACCTCAATTTGACTGAATCTGAATCTAACAAAGTCAAATTGAAGTCAAAATCTGGCTTTTCAAAGCTGAATTAATCGAAAGACAAGTAGATAATAGATCAATAGACCATTAAAATTAAAAAGAAATAATTTTTAATTTTTACCTGAATCTCCGATGACAATAATCTTAAAAACCCGGACTTCAGATTTAGTTGATGACATAACGGTTTGACCCAAACAAGGTCAAAATCCCAATTTAACTCTTTAATTGACCTTTTAATGTTAATTCCTCAATTTTAATTAAAAAATTACAAAATTAAAAAATATTTTTGTTTGTTTCTTTTTCAACTTTGAATTTCGATTTCGTGTCAACTTTTTTGTAGAATTTGTAATTTTTGTTTTTGTTATTTCGGGGGTTGTTTGAGTTGCAATTGCAATGGCTTTTTTCTATCCAAAAACCAAAATCCAAATCCAAAATTAGGTAATTATAATTGTAATTTTAACTATAATTTAACTAGTAAAGGTTATTACATTACCTAATTACTAATTACCTACCTGTTTTAATCTCAATTATTAACTGCTCTATATGCAAAAAAAAAAAAACATAATAAACTCATATAACCTAATAGATAGTTGATAAAATAATAGTAAATCATGATCTTGAAAGCTCTTATGTAAATAAAAGTGGATTTTTTTAGCTTGGAAATGGTCAAGTTAGCTGTTATTTATAGTTTGTAGAAGTCTATATTTTTAAAAAGGTCAAATTTTTTCTAAAAAAAAAGGTCATCATCTTCAGGATTTTGAGCCAAAATTGTCAAATTATGAGTCAGAAACAGAAACAAAAATTATAAACTTTATAGATGAGAGAGATTCGAGCTAAACTATAAATAGATTTTCCAAACTTTGACCTTTTTATTTCAATTACATTTCATGTCATTTTCTAACAAAAAAAAATAGACATTTATACACTATAGTACTATACATAATATTATACAGTGTGACCCATAAGTAAGGAAGCTGTAAAAAAAACCTAAATATCACTGATCTTTTCAACTACTTTTGAAACCTGATAAAAATTAATGGCAAATCCCATAAGAATTTCGAGATTTTTGATTTAGTTAAGATTTAGATCTAATTCTTAATTTTAAAATCTTAAGGTTAAATGTTTAAGGACAAGGGTCGATTGAAAGTCAGTTTTTCGATTTATGGAATCAAAAATTTCATTTAGAAAATCTTGATTTCAATCAAAAATTGAATCGATATCGAAACCCAATTTAATATCAATTTCGAAAGACTTGTGTTTAATTTCATACTCCATTTTGGTTGAATTTACCCCTATAATATTCTTGGTCTAATAACTGTATGAAATTAACCCATTTTTTTTTAGATTAGTTTAGGTTAGTTTAGGTTAGGATTTTAAAAAAATTAGTGTGAATTTCATACAGGGCGGGGTAAAATTAGTCCTAAAATATAGGCAAATTCAACCAAAATAGGGTCGAAATCGAAATTCTTGAGATATTTT
>JAQIXA010002691.1:0-16702 GCA_034699045.1 Nanhermannia cf. coronata Gr-Ori-00579 | reverse complement strand
AATTTTTGAGGTTTGAAAAAGCCAGAAGGATATAATCATATTTTTAGATGGGATTTTATAGTTTAGGTAGGAGTTCGGTCGGTAGGATTTTGGATAGGTAGGATTTCGGTCAGATGGGTTTTTGGAGGTAGGATTTTGGTATATGTTAGGATTTTGGCAGATAGAATTTTGTCCGCGACCCATCAAATTTATACATATACTAGTCTTACTGGTTAATTCAGTTCAATCAAATGTTACATACTTACTTTAAGTTATGTAGTAGGTATTAGCATTAGCAATAGGTATATAGATAATGAATGTGCATTTTAAGTTTTAAGTAGACTTAAATATCTTGATTTTTTAGTTGTGATTTACCCAGGTTTATAAATACATACAAATAGTAGTATACTACTACTAATGTACTTACTTTAGTTTAAGTTATTAGATAAATACGATAAACTCTACATATTTGTAAAAATAGTCAAAAGAAAAATTGGTATTATTTGCATTATTAATAGATAGTATTACGAGTACTATGTCTGACTGGATTTTCTGATATGATTCATATCAAAGTGTGAAACAATCGATCTGATGATGTATAATTCATAGTTCATTACAAATATCAGTACCTACATAAATTTGTATATTTATATTTTAAATATAAGCCAGGAAATCGTTTTTGACCTAAAAAATATGTACAATTTTATGTTACTACTATTAAACCCCATTGTCTAATTTAAGTTGCAATAAATATTTTTGTTGTACCATATATATATAAACAAAATACACTAACTACAAAGAATAGATAGTAAAAACTTTATCATAATTTCTAATCTTACATTTTTATCTATTTTTATCTGTCTTTTTAACGAGTTTTAAAGTAGTTTCTCGTAAATGTATCGATAATTTTTTGGCGAAAAAATGACGGGAAATTTATGTTCAAATAGTTTTGTTCAAGTTTAGTTCTAGTTCATATTCAAATTTGTAAAAAATGTCAAAAATTAGAAGTAGAAAGGTCGTTGTAATTGGTGATGGAGCTTGTGGTAAGAAATTTTGCAAAATGTTACAAATTTTTAGTAAATTTTAAGTAATTTCTAAATAGGAAAAACTTGTTTGATGATTGTCTTTTCAAATAAATCTTTCCCGGATCTGTACATTCCCACAGTATTTGAGAATTATGTAGCTGATTTAGAAGTTGATGGGAAAAATGTAGGTACCTAACATGTTGTTTTTGTTTAATTTATTTTGAAAAGTTTTAATTTAAAAAAAAATTTAAGTATGAAATCAGCCTTTGGGACACAGCAGGTCAGGAGGACTATGACAGAATTAGGCCTTTGTCCTACCCTGACTCAGATATTATAATACAATGGTAAATTTTACCTAAGAATTTTAACTTTTAAATTAGATATCAAAATTATAATTTTTTTTATTGCAGTTTTTCAATAGACGCTCCAGACACATTACAAAATATTCGAGATAAATGGAATCCTGAAGTCAAACACTACTGTCCTGAAGGTTTAACAAAATATTTCAACTTACGATTAAAGTACTAGCAGCTATAGGTACCACATATTAAATACAAGTTACAAGGCCATTCAATTTTTAAAAATATATTTCTACTAAATTATTAGGGTAGGGTACTATACGAGTACTAATAGTACCCTACCCTAATACTATACTAATTAGGGTATTTCTTACTACTCGTATTGAGAAAATGCTCTTTGTATTTTTCCAGTTTTTAAGTTTCTACAATAGACACTATTGAGTTAAAATTCTAGTTTTTAAAAATTATTTTTTGAAAGAAATTTAGTTTTTAGCTATCTATCTTTAGTAAAAAATATTTTTTTACGTTTACGCGAGTCACTACGAGTATATGTATTTCTCAGCAAATGCTCAAAATAGCTAATATTTTTTTTCTAGTTCCTACAATAATAGTGGGCAATAAAAAAGATCTGAGACATGACCCAGTGACTTTGAAAAGGTTATCGATGTCAGGTCGAGCACCTATCAGTTTCGAAGAAGGACTTCAAATGGCCGAAAAGCTAGGAGCCTATTCCTACCTTGAGTGTTCGGCCAAAACCGGAGATGGAGTTATCGAAGTGTTTGAAGCATCAGTTCGAGCTTCTGAGGTATATTTTTTTTTACTCGAATTAGAGTCTAAAAAACCCTTTTATTAAAACTTAATTCTGATCTTTAATTTACAATTTTTTACCTTTAGGAAGTAAGGAAAAAACGAAGAAAAATATGTCAAATTCTCTAATAAAGAATCTTTCACTTTAATATTTTTACTTTTATTTCTCAAAACAAATTCATCGACTCGAAATACTAAATAAATATTTTTTATAAAATGCAAATTTTTGAATTAAATTATTGACATGTTCCTTGACCAAATAAGTCAGTATCAATATTTTCATTTCCTGAGCATTGCATACCCTCAGAACATTTGAGCATGGTTTTCGATGGTCTCATAAAGCATAGCGAGTCTTTTGTAAGCCCGCATTTCTCATTTACAAATTCGATTTTCATTTCAATTCCTTGGGTTTCAATGTCAAATCTTGGACATTGACATTTACCATCTAGGCCTAGGCATAGTTGACCTGTTTGAGATGTACGGCAGGTCAATTCATTATCAGACCATTGGCAGGTTTCGCCTACAAAATTACATTATAATTACCTATACTGATCCGTAATAGCAAAGTTAATATTTAGGGAAAAAATTTCAAAAAATATGATTTTAATAAAACTCAAATTACTTTTTTAGGCAAAAGTGTTAAAGTTAGATGTATTTTTAATTACCTGAACCCAAAAGCTGGCATGTTCCTTGGTCAACTTCAGAAGGTATTTCTGGATGTTCTAAACATCTTGTTCCTAGAAATTAAAAATTTTCCTTTTGGTAAATATTTTAATAATCAATTAAATTCAAATAAGTCAAGATTTTTTTACCTTCAGCACATTTAGGTAGATTTCTAGGAGGAAAAAAATAGCAAAGTGAATCCTCTGCTAAAATACATTTTTGAAAATGAGAATCCCAGCTAACTCGCAAAGTAATGTTATTTGTATCAATATCTAATGGCTGACATTCACATTTCTGGTCAACGCAAATTTGTCTGGACTCTATCCGACAATCTCCTGAATTTGTACATGGGTATCCACTTCCTATATGTTCTTGAGCAAAAATTCCATATCCGATAGCCAAGAAAATGATTGAAATATTTCTCATTTTTACTAAAAAAAATAATGATTTTATATTCGAAAGATATAGTGTAGAAGCACTCAAAGTGTTTAACAATGACTGAATTTGTAACAAAATTTTAATTTATTTCGACAGATTAGATTAATTTTTAAATTGCATTGTACAATGAATAGAATATTACATATCAGATTTTTGATTACATTTTAATTTTCAATTATTTAATCATACAAGTAAGATAACTTGTAATTGCTTGTTGAAATTCCTGCCATATAGTTTTGATGACCGTTCAGTATCTACTATAAATTATTAATAATTGTACCTATAATAAATAAGTACATAATAGGCATATGTATATGTATATGTATATGTATACGTATACGTATACATTTACACTAAATAAGTGAGTTTTATCAGCAATTCAAATTTTGATTTTAATAATATGTATTATTAGTAATTAAATTATAAACGCAAGTCATAATTCTGATTTTATATTGATATGCATTTTATAAAAGTCTCTCTTATAAAGGCTTTTTATTTGTAGTAGAGTATCTAGGACCTAGATCTAGATAACCATACCTAGATTCTAGGTATGGTTTATCAAAATTTCCTTTGTACGAGCATTTGTATGTAATATGAAAAAAATTGAGTTCCTAATTTAAATTAAAAAAGCCATAAGCTTAGGCTACAATACAAGTAACTGCTGAACGAAATGAATAATAAAGGATATCATAAAGTTCCCAGGTCTTATAAGCCTAATTATTACTATGGACTGTGAAATTTTAGGTATAATTAAAATTTTAAAATTAAATTTTGAATATCTTACCAATTATTAAGGCCTAAAGACCTTATCAATATCAATGATAGTCATTATTACCATCTCGACTATCATTGCATCTTACAATGATCTCCAATCTTTTGGTAGGGTAAATTAACACACATTTTTCCCATATTATTTTAAACAGTAGTATGTATTCAGATCAGAAGGATGGCTCCTCCTAGTGTCCAATGGACCAGGCGTCAACAATATTCAGATTCTGTCGATCAAAAATTGGCATCACTTGCTGAAAAAAATCTCCCTGATGGAATTCTTCGTAAAACAAAGGAAGGAGGTATAATATAAATATAAGACATGTGCTTAAACTAAAGTAAAATATTTTTAATTTAGAAATAGTTGGGCCAGGAGCTGACAAAAATGGGGTTTATAAAAACACAGAATATTATACTACCCACAAATGGAGTTTCATTGAGCTTAATTTATTTATGTCAAAATTTCGAAGTGTTCAACCAGATCCAAAAAAGACAAAATCTAAATACCAATATTAAATTGTAATATAAGTAGGTAGATAAAATTCATCGTGTAAATAAAAGCAATCCAATTATAATATAATTCCATATAATTTACACTTTTCTGCCTTTAGATTTAGATGATTTCGTTTTAAAACCAGATTTTCCATTAACTGATACAGAAAGTACCAAATCAATATCATTTATATCTTGTTCCAAATATTTTGCTAATTTCTTCTCCTCTGAATCTTCAGCTTCTAATGAAAGAATTTTATACCCTTCTTTTGCTAGGTCTCGAGTTTCTTCCAGAATCTCTTTTTTTCCGTTACTTTTTGAAGTATTGAATCCAAAATTTTGATGAAATTTTAATTTGGCATGGACTAGACAATATAAAATTCTACCTCGGTAAATATTTTCCCCAGGCCTGATAAATTGAGCCAATTCCAGACAATGTTTACACAATTCAATAATTTTATTAATCGTCCATTTAAGCTTTTCTTTTGAACCAATTAACCCTGGATAAAGCCTCTGTTTCAAGCCTAGTATCAACCTATATTCAATTTCCATCACGAGCCAATGATTCTTATGTACAATGTGTCCTTTAATTTGATTCAAAAGCATCTCTAAATTTTGTACAATTTCAGATTTTCTCTCATTTGAGCCTTCTATAAGATTCAATTCATACTGAATCTTTGCTACGTATAGGTTTTCAAGTTGTGTATAATTCACTGGTTTATATTTTTGACAATTTTTTGTACATTTCCAGAGACTTTGCGCGTCCAGTGGATTTTCTGGAATTAGATTTGATTTACAGGCAGGACATAAGATTGATGATGAAAAAGATCCAAATTCTGTAACATCTGAACATCTATATCAAAAAAGCAAAAATCAGAAAATTATTTAAATTATTTTATAGGTTATAGGTTTGGGTAACCTTTCACAAGTGCAATCGAAAAAATAACATTCTTTCAAAATTCTCCGACGTTCAATGGTTCCTAGGCCTGGTTCAATGTAAGAGGTTGTGATCGATTGACCTTTAGCTATTGGTACTGAAGCGTATAATTCCATAGAATATTCTGAACACTGTGATTGTGATGATCTGAGGTCAAGTTTTATAACACCTCGGGTATTGGGTCGACAATTGTGTGATGCATATTTTAGTCTTGGGAAGAGAAATGTAGCCAATCTAGAAAAAAAAATCATATTTTGCATAAATCATAAATATACTAGAATGCACCTAGATTAGATGTATTTTTTAATTTTTGCAATAAATTTTAATTTTAACAAAAAATTAGAAAAACTCGACTGAAAATTTTAGATTTTTTTATCACTAAACACTTAAATACTTACCTGCAATTAGAATTAGTAGAAGATTTTGGAGCAGCTCCCATCCCATAAGAATTAACGGTCCAAATGCCTTCAATTTTATGCACTGTATCAAAATCAAATTCCTCAAGTCCGCACTTCTCTCTGATAAATTGTACAATCTCATTTGTACCCTTCAACATTGATTTATTGTCCAATCTGTTCTGATCATGAGATACAAATTCCAACACTTTTTCCCATTTACTATCTCGTCGATGCCTCAAAAGTAAAGTTCGAAGAATGTACAAATAGGCATATTCATGAGGTTTTGAAAAATTCGTTATTTTTCTTTTTGCAAATATTGGGCATTCAAATTCTGCATGACATACTGCCTACAATTTAAAAGTAGTTTTTTAGTTTAAAGGGACTTTTAAATATAATTAGATATAATTAGTTATTTTTATACAAAAGTCTTAAAGTATTTTAGTTCGAAAGTATTGTAGGTACCCTACCTATAAGGTAGATACTACATAGGTAGTAATTGTTTACACATAACCATGCCCTTTAAAGTATTAAAAACTTTTGCCCAATTCAAATTCAAAAGTTTAGAAATTAGATCAAAAACATGAAAAAATTTTACGAAAAGAGACAGTTTTCTCGTTTAAATACAGATAGACTGAAATGAGAATACTTATTCTCAAAAATTTATTAGGTTAATCTTTTCAATCATATCCTAAAATGCTAAAAAAAGGGTTTTTATGATATTCAATTAATTCAGCATTGAAATACCAAATTTATCTCTCAAATTTGCGTGTAATTGCTGCACAATCAATGCTAAAAAGTTAGATTTCAGAACAGGAATTAATTTTAGAACAAGAACCATAATGGTAACTTAAAAAATCTATAATAAACATGCTATTTGACAGACAATGAGTCGTTTTTTTTAACTGTTTTGCATTAAATTAAATTAAACCTTACTTTTGAACAATCTGGTCCACACATAATCCATTGACATTTCGGACACTTGAATTTCTCCTCATCCTCTCCATTAAAAACTCTATAGCAAGATAGGCAAATATTCCATAGTTCATTCATATCCCCGCAAGGTCCTGAAACTAACTCTTTGTCCTTAAAAATGAGTCCTCCAGCCGTAATGGGTCTAGTAGCAACCAGGAATCTCCCTTGAATAGCATCTGTCACAATTTTTGCAGGATAACAATCTCCCTTATGAACTTTCCAGTGACCTTTTTGATGGTCAGATGAACAATAATAAACTTGACAACAATTTGAACAAAAATTTTCACTCGGTTCTGTGCAAACAACACAAGAATTCAAGTTCGAATCCATGATTCTGAATTCTGAATACTTTAGACTAACAATTACCTAAAAATGTATGCAAGAAAATGAGTAGGAAATGTGCTTTGAATATATTTTTATGGAAGATCAGATCTAAAAATATTTCAAGCACTTTAAAACAACTTACCGAATTATATTACTAACTCAAACCATACGATTTTTTTACAAGCTTCACTATCCATAATCCATATATATTTAGGTTTAGGTACATAAAATGTATGTAAAAGTATGAAATTGAGAATTTTTACGAGTCTTATAATGCCCTGTAAAAAACCTAATAGAGGCACTCTTGTATAACTTAAAGCCCATTTACAAAGAATTACTATTGATCTCTACATTTTTTGTCAACTTTTTTCTAAAAATATTCTTATACTCAATTTGCAACCCACTGCCTACTAGGAAATAAGCACAGGCAATGTACCTATATTACTATATGCCCAATTTATAAAAAAAATTTAGTGAAATTCTAATTTTAAAACAGTGTTGATGGATATAAGGATAAATCATTCAAAATATGTATAAATCTTTTTGGCTTCGAATCCAATGTAAAAAATACATTTTATGCTAGGGTACCATTAATACAACTATGTAGTAATCATATATTTAGATAGAATATAGGGTAGGGTACAGAATAATCTTAAATATAGTGCAGTTTATTAGGAAATACAAAGGAATTTGAGTTTATATAGCTCAGTTTAAAATTCCAAAAAAATTAACAACTTAATTTGACTGCAAAAAATATATGCTAATACAGATACTGTATTAGTAACTAGTAACTTACTAGTAGTAGGTTATGTACAACGATAATAGTTTTGTTATAAAAAATACAAAAGAATAAATTAATTTGAAGCTCGCTTCTTCTGTAAGACTTCTAAATCTCTTTTCAGCTCATTTTGGTGAATTTCCAAAAACCTTAAAAATTAAAAGTACAATTAGTTGTAATTTAATCTGCAAATAGGATTTAGGATACATTACATAATAATATTAAGTTTAAAAGCTAGTAATAGAAAATACATACATAATGGCCAAAATATGGATAAATATTGCCAAATTACAATAAATTTTTAATTACTTTTGTTTGATACTTATGTACATATCTCAAAAAAATCTGGAATTTTCAGAATTTTGAACCGTAGGTATTATATACAACTAATAGGATTAAATTGAATTTGTCTGACACTGCCTGACATAAGTTAAACTTTTTATCCGATATATCGCAAACATAGGTAAATATATGGTTTTTTGGGGGGTTTTTGATTATTGAAGAATTGATAAACTTACTGAAAAATAAATTTTTTTGTATCTTGATCTTCCAATTGCTCTTCAGTGATTCCAGCCTTTTGAAAAAAGTCTTTCATCAATTCAGTATCAAAAACCTGGTGCGAGAATCCATGAGTCTCCGACCAACCTTTAGAATTTTTGTTGATTTTATTTTGACACATTGGTAATTTGGTATAATTGTATCTTAAGAATCATATAGGTACCAATATGCATAATATGCCGAAAGTCTTCAGGTTCTCCAATATCCTCCTTTACAATCTTCTTGCTATTTTTTCGCTTTAATTTCGAATCTGGAGATTCTACAAGTATTTTATACAAATTGGCTTAATTTGTTAAAATTTTAGAAAAATAATTAGGTAAGTCTTGTACTTTTACTTGAGGTTTGAGCTTCATTTGAATTTCTTTTCATTTTTCCAAAACCAGCTTCAATCTTCTCATACAGATCTGGATATTCAATGCTCAAACCTTGGAAAAAATTCGGCCAATATTTATTTTCTTGACTAGTTTACAAACAATCAAAATCCAATTAAAAGGCTTGTAATACTGTATTATTTTTGTATTATACAAATTATTTTTACCCAGATTTAATAGAATCCTTAAGTATTTCCAAAGTCTTGATCATTTGCTCAGAATTTGACTTGAGTCCGATTTGATAGAACTCAAATTCATTGTACATTTGACTTGAGAGAATAAATCGAGAAATGTCTGAGAATTTAAGTTGCTCAAATTCATTATGGAATTTCTCCAGAATTTTTAACTTATTTTGACTCATTTTTTAAAGAATTTTGTATAATTTTTAGCACAATGCACTATTAGATACTAGTATATTAAATTTGTATTTATCATAAATTCATAAAATAAAATGACAAATTTGCAAAAAAAATGTAATCTTATCACTAACAAATATCCTTTGCTTATCCATGCAAAAAGATAATGGTATTTATAATTTAAATTCAAATTCAAATAAACACATAAAAATTGTAATTAAATATGATAAGAACCTTTATAAATTATTTTTATACCAATCGCTTATTTGTGGTATTTAACATGGGGTTTCAAATTAATGAAACCATAAAAATCAAATTCTCGGTATTTCCAGCATACCATTATAATATTACTAGTATAATAAATATCCTGTATATGGGTTGAATTACATAAAATAAACAATTTTGTTGAATTTTAGGCATTAGACTTAAAACAAGAGTATTCAATTATCTAATAAGAGTAGCAAAATTATAAAATTGCATAAAATTAATATCGACGATTTTGTCAACCCAACACCATTTTCTGTAGTTGAGGGAATTTCAATTGACTTGACACAAGTTCCTAGAAAAAAACAGATATTTTAGACCCATTTTAAATATATAATTTTGAAATTTAAACCATATTTTGGATGGAAATTAGTGACTCGATCTGTATATTGACAAGAATAATTAGGTGAAGAACAGGGTATTTTATCCGATGAGTCCAAAAAGCATAAAGATTTCTCAATAAATACACATTTATCATTTGATTCCGACCACTATAGTGAAAGGTTTTTAGTTTTTTTGATAGATTTATGTTTTTTTTATGTAATTTACATCAATTTGAATAGAATAAATATCGATTTCTTGAAGTCCTTCCAGTTCTTCTGGACATAAGCATAAATTCATACGACATTGTTGGAACTAAAAACCAAATTATAAAAATAATTTTATTTCTACCTTTAAGTCTTATGTTTTTACATAGCCAGTAAATATTTAGAAAATTATATTTAAGCATAAATTCTATTCATTTTTTATCTAGCTTTAAAAACCATACTCTGACTTCGATTTATGATATCATAGGTATATAATATTTACTATATAGGCTGTAATGAGGACTTGAATTTGGGATTTGAAGAAATATATTTATTTTAAAGTAGTAGTTAAACAATAATTTGGGCACCCAGTTTTCAGAAAAACTTTTTATTTTGATCTAAAAATTTTTACATTTTTATCTGAAAATGCCTTTACTTCTGAACCTTAAGATTAGTGTAAAAATTGTTCTCAAAAATTTTGAAAATGAAATTTAATGGATATAATATAATTAAGTTATTTTAAATGGAATAAGTTTAATTAATTGTATTTACCGTTTGTTTAGGTTTACATTTCAAAAATTCGTTTTCTGGCTTGCAAATATCTCCTAAATAAAAACAAATTAGTTTGGTACGAGTATTTATATCCTTATATAGAATACTGTAACTTAATTAATAAGGTAGGTACAATAATTGATATTTTTGAAACTTGATTTTTTCTACCTGATCCAGCAGGTCTACTATTTTGAGTGTTAATGAGTAAAATATTCCCGAAAAATGTCCAAATATAAAAATACTTTATAGCTTTGAACATTACTATTATTTTTTGAACTTAGACAAATTAACTAACATTAGTACCTATACTTTACTTTTTTCAAATGAAATATATTTGTATTAATAGATAGGATATTGAATGTGATTTTATTTAGGATTATCAAACCATGATTGAGCAATTGTGTAAATGACAATCGGAACAGGGAAGTAAAAAAATGCTTAAAATACCTTTACTTTAATTAAATAATTAGATAACTAAACATTATAATATCGATTGGTAATATTTACCCTATTGGTAAACACATAGAATAATATAAATACAATTTACAAAAGATATCCTACAGTATAGTAAAATACATATTACCTACCTAATCAGTAAGCAGGTAGGGTCCTCAATAAAATATTTGCAAATATTCATTTATTGTAAGTAGCTTAATATTTAACTTCTACCTATCCTTATTAGTAGTTAATTTATTTATTTAGTATTAGGTAAGTATCGTAGGAAGTTTTTTTTCCTAAACAAGCTGTATTCCAAAATCATTTATATTTATAGGCTATAAGAGGCTTAATTATGTATTATGTTTTATGTAAATAGAAATAATTAGGGTACTAATTACAAATACATATAAGAAATATTTCATTTTAGCGATCAAAATTATGGTTCTCTTTGATGAGTATTCATACATGCTACAAGTATTTCCTATGGTACATGATCTTTGAAAAGTAGATACACAAAAATAGGATTGCTTTCTCTTCTAGATTGTATGAATTAGCTTTATTTAGGAATTTACTGCTCAGCTGAGCATTAAAACTAAAAATAATGAAAATATAATGTCATGGAACTACAATTTACTAAAAAAAAATTTTTGGCCTCGAAGAGACAAAGTAACTTTTGCTTTTAGAAAGTCTTCAAAATGAGTGAGTTCGATTGGGCAAAGATTTTATATGCACCAGCTGAAGAAGGTGATGATGATGGATCTTCAACTTCAGGAGGAAATCCTCAAGTTGAATATGATCCAAGCAGATCCCCTGTTTTCAAAATGGATGAAACTTGTCCAACAGAAGTAGAACAAAGTCAACAATTGACAAATACTGAAGATGATCAAAGTAAAAACATGAATTTGGAATTAAATCAAGTTTGCCAATATATCAAGGATCATCCGATTCAGGAAATTTTTGAATACTGTCTCACGCTTTTGGTCAATCATCAACCTGGTAAGTACCTAACTGTACTTATGAACATAAAGTATCAGTAGGGAAGGGATAGGTAGAAAATTTTACAAAATTTGGACAGCTTGTTTTGCCTAAGCCATTATTATAGTTAACCTGAAATTTTCTTTAAGAAAAGGTTTCTTATAACATTATTTATCTCTAAATACTTGTATAAATAGAAAAATATCAGGTCAATACAACTGATTCTGACGAGATTGGACAGTCCAAATTTCTAAAACGTCACCGAACTATCCCTAATCTGCCCTTATGATATACAAAATTTCTCTTTAAAAGTGTCGAAATTAGGAAAATTTCAAGTTTAGTTCAACTAACTCTATATATATACTTGGTTTTTTAAATTAGATTTTTATAACTTATTTTTTCTTGTAGACAAACCGACTGAATATCTGAGTGACTTTTATGACATGCTTTTGAAGGGGAAGAATGACAAAAAGGTTTTTCAGTCAATTCCAAGGACTTTTAATCGTCATAATTTGAGTGCCCTTTTTCGGATATTTGATAAAGAAAAAAATGGATTTATCACTGGAACTCAATATAAGAATGGTAATCAATAATTTTTGTGACCCAATTTTGACATCAAATTTGCATTGCATATTTTACTACTTTGCTTAATAAAATAATCAATTTCAAAATCTAGTTTCCAGATTAAATTAATGAGTAATAAATGTTCATAATAAATCATGAGATTCGTAGAATATTTTGATTATTTTATTTTTATTAAGGTATGGACTACATTGGAGCTGAAAAATTTGCCAAAAAAGATCCAGAAGGTCATGCCGAGGACAAAATTACGAAACAAATATGGATTTCAGAAGCGACAGACGCAATTTCTCGACAAATTCATTCTTTTATAAAATAAATGGATGGATTGTAGTATTTTAATTTAAACTCATAATTTGTGTTTAAAATGTTTTAATTAGATACAATATGTACCTACTAATAAGGATATTAATTTATGAAAAGATGCTTCTCAATAAAATAACAATTTTGACAAAAAATTATTTTAGTTTTAGTTTATGAAATTATCGTCTATTTTGCCTCGTATGATATATATACATACATATTATTTTAATGCCAACTTTCATTTACTGTTTTTTAGGTCAAAATAAAAAATTTACAAAACATTTTGGGTGGTTTTTTAACCATTAAATGCCAAATCAAATCTTGACGATTTTCATCTATACCCGTGATATTGAGGTCAAAATATGGTGTTTCAGTGCTTAATAAAATTGACTTTTGCTTGTAGTATTAAATTTACGTTATAGTATACCTACATACTATTCGTAAGTAGAAAGACCTTTCTGATATTCGGTTTTAAAATTCGTAATCTGATCACGTAAGTTTTCGAATGATACTTTATCATCTAGGATATTTTTGAGGAGGAAATCCACATTTCTTTTAAAGAATTAGCATTACTAATCTTAAGTAAGTCGTTTATATGGGAACCTTTCATGTTTATACTTTTCAATTTTTGAATTTTTCAGACTATAATAAGACTTGAGATGATCCAAATGAATTTGTCAGTCAAACCAAAGTGAAATTGTGTTTTAAAAATGAAAAGAACTAGACGAGCTTCAAGATTAAAAATCAATCCTGGACAATTTACAAAAGGAAATGTAAAATTACGAGCAGAATTTCTAGAAAATGATGTTGCTGAAAGTCTCAAAACATTAGAGAATGAAATTCTAATGTAAGTTTATTACTAGAAATTTCTTTAGTAGTATAGTACTACTTTATACTTTTAAAATTACTGAAACCAGTTAAATAAAGTTTAAAATATATTATTTTTTAGGTGTAGAAGTGAATTTGATCTGAGAATTCAAGACGAAAATAACAAGCCTGCTAAACTTGAGCCTAAAACTGTGAAATCTTTAAGTTTAAATGTAACTGAAATTTACTCGAAATGTTGTGAAAATTTATATCTTACACAAGATCACAAAATGAGAGTTCAAGAAAATTTCCAATTCTTAATGAACCTCCTTTTTTGGACTTTTGTCTTCTTTTTCGCCTTCAAATTGATAATACTGTTAGTAGATTTTCTAATCAGAATTATATTTATTCATCCAATCAAATTTTTAAATATTTTATACGGGTTATTAGTAATTAGATCTGATGAACATCAAAATAATTATCAAGAATCTGTACAATTTGTAGTTTTTTAAATTTGTATACATTATTTAAATAACTCAAGATCAAAAGTAGGTATATTGTAAAACAACAAAATGATAAACTAAAGTTCAATAAATAATTAAGTCAAAAACCTTTCGTCAGAAATTTTACTTATTTACAATATTTATAATATGGTTATAAACATATTTGTCCGCGTCAATAGCCCATAAGAAATCTGAGATAAAAATGGTTTATTAGTATTAGAAATTATGCTAAATCTAATCTTTTTACCTAAATGAGTAAATGAATCCAACTCAACCTTATGAAGTCCTTTTAGGTTCGGTAAACATCTTGCCAATTTTTCAACATCCTAATAATACTCAAATTAGATTTAAAAACATTTAATTTTTTTATAGATTTTTACCTCTGGAACAGTCAGCCAATCATTATTCGCATAAAACAATGTCACATCACAAGTGACTTTAGACAAATCATATTGAATAGGCCTTCGACTTCCATAAATTTTCAAGTTTCTCTCAGGTCCATAATCAAAAGCCTGAAATAATTTTGAATTCACTAATTGAGAGAAATGAATCAAAGTTTTTGTGGATGCTCCTGCTGGGGCATGTGAAAGTATTATAGGCATAAAACACTGAAAAAATAACCAAATAAAATCAATAAATATTTAGTATTTATACTTATTTTGTTATTTAGTTACTGATATATTTTACCTCGTTCATCTGCTGGTAGTCAAATCCACAAATTATGAACATCAGATTTGATAAAACATAATGATTTTTCGATTCATAAGGAACAATCCGTGCTAATAATCCTTTTGTTGCAGCATTAGGGAGAAATTCAAAAGTACCGAGAAAATCTAAAGCTACCTGAAAGAAAAAATTCTAGAAAAATTTTGTATAATTTTAAGATAAATACAAATTATAATTAATTAATTGTATTGCATACATCAATTTTGTAATTTGTCAGTGGTGTTAGAATTCTTAAAGGTGAGGTCATATTAGAGACAAATCCTACTGGTCCAAGGCCTAATTTTAAAAAAAATTAATAATTTTTGGTTCCTACTTTAATTTTTTAATTCTTGGAAATACCAATCATTTGGTCGATTTTTTGATTCAAATGCGGGTAAGTTGACATTCCTATCCAAAACATAGCACATCCCATTGAATGACTAAAATTTCAAGTAATAAATCTTTAATCTATCTGAAATATATCATTTTAAAGATATTTACCCAATCCAAGTTAGCTTTTCTTGACCTGTCACTCGAAGTACATAGCTAATTATGGCTGGTAGATCATACACACCCATTTCATGAAAACTAGAAACAAAAAATTGCACAATTTTATTTTTACACATTATTGAATTGAAAGCCTGAGTTTAAATCTACCTAAAATCCCAAAATTCGCGTCCTGTTATATTAAGATGAGAATGTTGTCTTGAATATTTATTTCCACGAGAATTACCAAGCCAGACGTCAAAATTTTGATCTGCCAACATGTATGCTGCATAAATTATTCAAAATAAATTCATTAGATTAGATTTAGAAATTGATTATTTTCATTGGATATATATAAGTATTATTTAAAGTTATCTATTAATTTATACACTATCTATCGTGCCGTAAAATCTCAATCGCAAAAAACTAAAAATTTGTCAGTTCCTAGTCCCTGTTCAAAGCTCAAAGTATGGTATCGTAATATAATATAAAATCGGCAGAATGGAAAATTGCAAAATAGAATGAATGAAAAATTTCTTTAGCTTTTAAATATATAGCTACAAATAAAAGTAATTTTACATGCTCTATCATCTTGTGAAATTAACGCCAAAATTATGAATTTCATACCTCTGGTTTAAACAAATGACTAGTAACATGGATTATATTGAAGAATGGGAAGAAGAAGAATTCGAATTTCGAATGCTTTAAAAAATCTCAATTTGCCTCATCATGGGTAGTATTAAATAGGCAATAATTTGTAGGTAGGGTAGAATAGGAATAGGAATAGGTTAGTGATTAGTGATTGTAATATTTTGGGAAAAAGTTAAAAATTTTGATTCTTAACTTACCAAGAGCCCTTTCTTCAAAATTCATTATCCAATCAGCCTAGTAAAAAATAAAAATATTTCAAAATAACAAATTTTATTAATCAGATGCCTAATTAATTAGTCTAGCAATTAATTAATTATTTAACTAGATATTTTCGTTGTAGGTATAGGATAGGTACTCACCGATGAACTTAGCAAACCATGTTGTACCCAAACAACTCTTTTAGGACTATTTTCTTTGCTTCCAGATGGATTAAAACAACTTTCATTTCTATTTTTCCCAAAAGGTATCCGATGCGCCGTTAAAATATATCCTATTAAAAAATGACTTTAAATTTAATTTTTAATTAAATTGTATATATGGTGTTTTTACCATCTTTGGTTCCAATTTCATGGCTTTCACAAGGGTAGCCAGCCTCTTCAATCAATTCCGGCTAAAATAAACTTTAATTTAAGGAAAGTTTTTATTTACAAGATCTAAAAACTCACAACACTAGCATCAGCTAATGGATGCTTTTCTTCTTGTGATTCATTAGTTGAAAAAACTAAATTTAACAGTCCTTTGTCAAAT
>JAQIXA010002690.1:0-16709 GCA_034699045.1 Nanhermannia cf. coronata Gr-Ori-00579 | reverse complement strand
GGGTTATTCCCAGCTATCGTACTTCCATAATAGTCTGAATCACCGTAACACCTTGGTGCTTGTTGTTGTTGCCTGTGTTGTTGATGGCTTGGTTGTTGACGATGTGTTTGTTGTTGTTGTTGCTGATTGTTGTAAGGCACTGGTCCAGCACCACCACCCATTCCAGAACCATATCTTTGTTGTTGGTAACCTCCTCCTGAGCCTTGCATTTCTAAAATGAAAAGAAAGTTGAACTTTCTCCAAAATTCATATCTTTCTTAAGATACCTACTATCCTACTCGACTTACTATCTGCATATACATAATAATAATATCAAATCTTAGCCTTAATTTATTTTAATTATAACAAGTTCTCTTAATTTTATATGAATCCTTTTCCTAGATGAGTCTCTTTTGTATAAAGTCATGAATCGAAATCGAAATTTTGCAACTTTCACCTGTAAAGTTGCTTTCTCTTCTAAATGTATTATACTATACTATGTGTGTATACTGCAGTATGTATGTCAATCAATAGATTTATATATCAAATTAATTTAGACAAGTTTCAGTTTCAAGTCCAAATTCTTAAATCTCGATTGTAAATTTTTAATTAGGTCTCCAGCTCCCAGGCCTTTTGAAGGTTAATTAAAATTGGACCTTTTTTACAGAAAAATAGACAAAGTACCTACTAGACAGACAGTAATTAGACTAATTAGTAATTAATTATTAGTTTTTAATCCTAAGACAGACTTATGTAAGTAGGTATAGGTACCTACAGTTTTTAATCCTAATCTAGGTCCAAATTTTAGCAAATAGACTCGATATTTGTCCTTGTTTATTAACCAATAAATATAACTTTTATAAGATCCTGTAATAAATAACCTATCTAAATTACTAGGTACGAGTATTTTAGATAGGTAGGGTACTGATTTCTAAAAAAGTTCTGATTTGAATTCAGAATTGAGTTTAACTTTCATAAATTAGCTTATAATTTTTGAACTTATACTTTTGTATGAAATGAATATGAATTTCTAAAGTACACTAATTTATTAAATGTAATAGCATAGGTAGGATACCTACCCTTACTTACGATTAGAATAAAGTATTATGAGATTAATATCCTAGTGTAATAAATGAGTGAAATGTAGGATTAAATTGGCTTACCTCCAGGGAAATAATTTAATTGACTTTGCATTCCATGTCCATAATTATGTTGCTGTTGTTGCTGCTGCTGCTGCTGCTGATGCTGTTGATTTTGTTGTTGGTTTCGAGTCATAAAACCATCAAAAATCTCTGGTGGAACATAAGCCATAGTCTATTGAATTACTAGGCATATTCAACCACCTTCAATTTCTCAACTCCTCCAATTCTCTTGTCTTCCGTTAATTGTGTGACTTTATAAATTTATAAGGCTTTTTAATTCAATGTATAATAATTCCTCTTTTTGTCTTTCTTGATCCCAATAAATAAAAATTCGTTGTAAACATCGATGCTCCAAGTATAGTACTACTACTACTCCATATATTTCTTTACATGCTTGCTTTCTCCAAAATTATTTTGAAAAAAGGTGAGATGATAAAAGCAAGTATAGGACTACTACAAGGTTAGAATAAATTAGGAGAAAAGGGGTCTTAAAACTTAAAGATATAGGTACTAGTAAGTAAATAGTAAATAGTACCTGTAGTAAGTAGGTAGTACTCAAGTCTAGGTAAGGATAGTGTGTAAAGGGGATATGGGGGAAGGGAATAATAAATATTTCAATATTTTTACTCTAAAAAAGATCGATCTACTTTCTTTCTCAGCTCACTTCAAACTCACAACTAAAACTTTTTCTTTATAATACTATTATACATAGACTACTACTCGTATGTATCAGTAGTATAACGAACTTTCTATTCTATTTTCTGGATAAATATATCCATGGTATGGTATTGGTATGGTCTGATGGATACACTGGATAGTCGACTGTATCCAAAAAGTTTCCAAAAGATCTGAAACTGAACTATTCTGGTCGTCTGAAACTGGGAGAAATTTTGCTCTAGACTCTACTTTTAACTACTATACCTCTCTGTAAGGGTACCCTACTATTAGTTTGTATAAAATCTTATTTTAGGCATTTTAAGCATTTCAGAATTCAGACCCTAGATTATAGTCTATACTTGCAGCAGTGCGGACCACGAGAGATTTTGCCCAAAATTTGCCAAAATATAGGTAGGGTACTATACTATACTCGTATGTATATAGCTAGTATTTTGTATGTATAGTACCTACTGGAGACTCTGTATAAAGTATATAGGGTATAGAATAGAGTATTAAATGAATCCTTTTATTTTTTCGAGATTAAATGGGGCATAGACGCATGAGTAAGAGCAGAGTCGAACAAAAGTTAACCCGAAATTCGTGATAAAAAAAATAGTCAAAGTGAAAGCAGAGAAAGTACCCTATACTATGATAGATATTTGTCCTATGTACTACAACTACTAGTGGTAATACTAGTATTATTATTATTATGTAGGTTTAAAAACTTCAAACTACTAACCCCCTTTCAGTATCAGGCATCAGGAGTTTTTTTTAGTAAAATATTACTTTTACATTCATATTATGAATGTCTATGTATAGGCATAGGTAATACTAGTAGTAGTAGCCTACTTATATTAGGTATGTAAAGTAGGTTTTATAGAATGATTTCTAAGCTTTTTTTGTCCCATAGCTTTCACTCTACTTCTTTCTATCCGTACTGGTATACTAGTACTATTTCTATGAATTTGAAAGCATCCGGTTCTCGTTTTAATTTCACTTTGAAATGAGAAATTTAAACCATGAACTTAGAACTTCAAGCTTTTAAATATCCAGACAGACAGAATGCAGAAATTACATTAAAAAAATATATTATGTAGCAGTACCTACATAGTACATAATATAGGGTACTTATTATAGGCAAAGGAAGGTCATTTTAAGCAATAAAATTGTCCAAGACAATGTTCACCAAAATTATTCAAAATTTAAATCTAATTTGGCCTGGCCTAAGGTAGGATACTATAAATATATTCTGGAACTTAAATCATTGAATCTAATCGTAAGATTAAGGTACCTACATATATTCTACTGGAATACTACTCGTATCTTATAATAACAATAACCTAACCTCTAACGTATAACCTGATTACGACAATTTTTTTATTAATTCAGAATTCCATTAGGAAATTTTTGAAAAAATTTAATCAAATTACATAATACAAAAATAACTTGAACGAATCAATATCCTAGCTCCTAAATATTTAAGATTGATCGTAGATTCTATAGATAGGTAATAGGTACTAGTACTGAGTATTTGTATTTGTAATTTTTCTTGATAAAATTCCAAAAATACATGAGATATGTATGATATAAGATATTAGTAAGGTACATATATATATGAGACATTCTCATTTCTCATATAAAAAGTCAAGAATATATGAATACGTGTATGTTTGAATTCATAGACTCAAGGTAGATAGATTTTTATGAAAATGATCTAGATTTTCTTCTGAATAGCTAAAACCTTAAACAACTTCAATTGACAGTGATATACTTTGTATATAATTATAATTATAGTGTCATATTCAAAGTTAAAGTAAACTAGCTTATTAAAATTAGATACCTATTCTGTAGATATCTAACCTACCTACCTACCTAAATTTTATTCAAGTTCGGATAAACCTTTTTGATTATTTAAATTGAAAAGAAAAAAGTTGATCAAATAAAGGTCCTCCAATTAATACAAAAATGAGGAGACTTTCAATCAAGAAAAGAAACATCAAGAAGAATTCTCTATAAGAATTTCAAATAGTACCTATACTACTGGTATAAACATGTATTTTGCTAAACTACTAGGTAGGATACATGAGTTTTTTTTCAGAAAGTTTCAAGATAATTTAAAAGCTAAAGAGCAGCTAGAAAGAATTGCCGTTCAAAAAACTAAAATCTAACTGTGCTACACACTACACACTACATACTACATATTTACTTTCACTTAACTATTTCGAACTCGATTGTAAGTAGGGTAGTACTCCGTAGATCCTATTTATTTACACTTATAAATATTTAATTCTGTTATTGATCTCTCATAATCTCCTCTGAATATATTCTATTAGACAGAAAGACTCTTTACTTAAACTCTAAAAACGAGACTTGAATTCTAAATAAAAATGTAACTACTACTCAAACCTATAATGCCTAACTATACATATTTTACTTTACACTTACATTATGCCATTTCTATTTTTTCTATTTTCAAAAATATATTGATATTGAAAACTATTTAAATGTTTGCCTATAAATATTATTTTTAAAATATACTCTATTTAGATATCAACATAAAAAGTACCTACCCTATTCTCTATACTAATACTTGTACTTGTAATCTAAAGTAGTTTGGTACTTATTCTACCTATATACTTTTGAGTTTTGAGTAAATAAAAGTTCAAATTCGATTATCGCGTGCGTGTGTATAAGAGTTTATTCATCTATCTAAACTATAATAAATGTTATAAATACTATTTGTTTCTCAACGAAAATCGATGAAACTACATAGTAAAATACAATTTTGCAAATTTATATTTATAGGTATAATAGATACTTGCAGTGTTACAAGTAATCGATTGCAATTGTAATCGATTACACGATTACGATTACGATTACAGCTGTAATCGATTACATTTTCAGAGAACTAACGATTACTGTAATCGTAATCGTAATCGATTACATTTTAAGGGTTGTAATCGTCCTTTTTCTACGATTACGATTACGATTACAATTTTTTTTCAAAACCTAGTAATTTTAACCCAAAATAAGCTTTAAAATACTTTTAAAATAACTAAATTTCGAAATTTCTTTTAAAAAATTCTAAAATGTTAGTTATTTGACTGTATAGTTTCAGTATACTTAAATTATATAGTATACTTATAGGTACATAGTATAAAATATAGCATATTTTTGCATCGTTTCATTTTTTAAAGTAATCGAAATTGTAATCGTAATCGTAATCGTAAATGTAATCGATTACATTTTTCTTTAAAAAAATTGTAATCGTAATCGTAATCCAATTACATTTTTAGTACAGTAATCGTAATTCGATTACAAAAAAAATGTAATCGTTGTAACACTGTGTACTATGTACCTAATATAGTCTCATCTCATAACTCATATTTATTTTTATTACTCAATTCCTTAATACCTTATCTGCAGTCTGCATCCAAAAACGTTCCCTTGCTAATCTTTTTATCTCGTTCAGCCAGCCAGGTTTTAGAAAATTATTTAGAAGGAAGGAATTATTATTAGGAATAGGAATAGGATAAGGAACGAATAGGAAAAAAACAAGGTACCTAATAAACATTTTGTTTGATGACAATTTGTCAAAATAAAATTCAACAAATATGTCAACAAAGTTGACAGTCTCCACTCTTCAACCTCATGTCCAGTCAATGAATTTGTTTGAAAAAGCGACTGGAACTTGAACAGGACTGGACCAGATTGAGGAAACAAGTTGACATTAGACGTAGGAGGTAAGTATTATTTATTAGACCTAGGTAAACAATAACAATGCATGTCAGTTAAATTATCATAAATATGGTAGATTACTAAAGTAAGGTGGTAGTGTATTTTATAGCTAGGTAGTAGTTTTATTATATAATAATATGGTATGGTATGCATATTATGCTTATTATATGGTTCTAGAATTCTAGCTGTAGCTGCTAGTCTGCAGCTAGCTTGCTTTTATTTTATTTTAGTTTATTAGCGCAGCTTTAATTTAAATTTAATTACCTACCTATTTTTCGGCAATCCCCATTCCTAAAAAACACGGACAACGACCTAATTCATAACTTTTGACCATGATATACCTACTTAACAAGACAATGTGGACATGTATGCATGTTATGTATTCTCATTTCATTTGAGGTTAATATTAATAAGTAATAGTTTAGTTTTAGAGTTAAATACATTACGACAATTTTTATATAATATAATTAAATTAATGAGGTTGAAGTCTGAAGTTGAAGAGCAATTTTAAATGTCATGGTCATGATCAGGGAGCGGAAAAAAGCTTCCGAGATCTTTAAAGAATTTTGGAAATATTGTATTTTTTCATATGTTTTTGAGTATAATATTCGTTGATTTTGAAAAAGAATAAAAAGAATTTTTTAGGGTTTAAGTTTAAAGAATCTTTTAACAATTTTGACCAAATTTTTCCAATTTTTTAAATAAAATTCTACATAATTTTTTTAAAATTTCTCCTCATTTTTATGAAAAAAATTTCTAGAGGTATCGGTATAAACAAAAACTAATGAAACGAAACTCAAATTTTTTTAGATATACATAGCAATATAAATTTTAACCGAAAGTCTGAAATTTTTCAAAATACCTACTTTTGAAAAAAATGTCTAAACCAAAATCATCGTTAAAAATTTTAAAAAGAGGTTGGGTTGGGTCAAGGAATTTGGAAATGACGTTTTTCCACTTTTTAGAGCTCATAAGGACATTTTTTGCCATAATTGGAAAGAACAATGTCATTGGTCGTAGAAAGTTACTTAAAAAGTCACATGAAATGTCACTCCTAATGCTTTAATTGCATTGCATTGGAGAAACTCATATTTTCTAGCTAATATAAGTAACAGTATTTCTATTGACAGCCATTTTTTCCAAAATATGTATCATTTTCTTGGTATGTACTACTATGTTACATAACTCCTAATAGCAGTAGAAGAATGAATAGGTATTTAGTAATTAAAGTGTGAATGTAGTAGGAATAGGAAAATAGGAAATCTTAGGTATAAATATTAATTAACCTACCTAATCTATAAGGTCTACTAGTCACCTTTTTGATTTTTAGATTTTTGGAAGCTACCTCGAAGTCCGAAGTCAGGGTAGATACCAGTGTCAGTGCATTGATCTAACAGCGAACGATTTGTTAAAAAGTTAGATCACTTTTCTATTTCCATTCCATATCACATCACTATCACATATCTCCTCCTGTTGAAAACTAATCACTGTCATTAGACTCTACTCTAAACTTATCTGTATAATGAGAATGAGATACAATGAAAAGTTCCAAATTCAAAAAGTAGTCCAATTCCTAATTCCTAACACTCCGTTCCGCTAGACTTTATTTCCATTTATCCTTGGACTATTCAAATTCAAGTTTCAAGAAGACCGAAATTTTTTATCTAGTAGGTTTAAATATAATCCTAAATACAATATCTATAACTTGTAATTTAACTTAACTGGTAACCGTCTAATTTCTTAAGTAATGAATTTTAATTAATGGAACTATTCAGCTATATGCATATATGCGTACTGTGCAGTGGTCCTAGAAGACGTTTAAGTATGTACCTGTACGTGTACGAGTACAGATATTAGGTTTATTTTTTTTCTATTAACTATTTGATTTCGATTCATGAAAAATTTACGAACTTGTAAAGTAAAATTGAATTTGGATTTGGAAAGACAATAAATCACACAATAACTTACAAAACAATAAATACCTACAACTTTTTAGAGAATACATTATTTATACGATTATTATGAACAATTTTGAGAAATATGTATTGGCAATGGTAATGATTTTTTATAGAACATTTTAGTTTCATACTGCATTTGCATTATAAAATTATTATCAGGGTACATTCTGGTTTTATTGCCTTATTATAATAGAACTTGACCTTGATTTGATAAAAATTTCAGTTTTCTCGAAATTTTCTAGCGAAATCTCGGCTACGTTAACTACGTTACCTATGCCATGTCATTATAGTGGCAGTGGCATACATACAGGTACTACAGTTACATATTACTCTGATCTGAAGTCCCATTGTCTTTTAAATTACAAAGTACTTATGTGCGGTGTGCGATTTTGGTAGGTCGGTAGTAGGTACTACTAGGAACATGTCATGCGAACCTTTGTTTGCATTATTTATAAAAAATAACAAATATCTGCTATGCGACCATATTCTTATTAGATAGGGCTCATAATCGAAATTTTTTTCTGGATACAACTATGTGCTAATTGCTAATGCTTTCTTAAACTAACAGCATCTTTCCCTAAAAATTCATTCTTTTCTTGTACGTTGTTTTTGTTGTAAGTAATTAATTGTAATAAAACTTCCAGGACTTTTTACTATTTTTATCCTGGTCTTGAGTGTTGCCTTGTTGTAGTACTCTGTAGTGTGCAGCAACATTTTTCTACATACAACATAAGTAGGTACCTAATAAATACCTACCTCATACCTCAATCCAAAATTTGGATTCCAAATTTTCCAAAAACTTTAACAGTAACACCTCAGTATTTCTGCTATACTTGAGGGAGGTAAAAATTTCAAAATCAGCTCTATTCTCAATTTAAAAAAAATTCCAAGCTGTTGTTTTATTAACTTCTAATTACTTACTATACAAGGTTTTATGTTAAAAAATATTACCTAGTTAAAATACGGAGATTTTATTTACCTTTTTATAATATTAGAGCAGAGCCTACTTGAAATACGCATCTAATACATGTACGGATATTTAGATACAGATACAGGTAAAGCGTGCATATATTTTCCTATAATATACGAGGAGTAGATCAGTATATCAATAATTTTATGGATCAATCGGAATTTAAAAATTAATAGTAATTTTATTTAAGTTATAATATTGATTGGATAGTGTAATACATAGTAAGTATTCATCTATGTCCTATACATATTTGAATGGAATAGGAACAAATAATGTTAAGCCCTCATTGTTTTGTTTTCTCTCAAATTATTTTGATGAATTCTCAACACTATACTCTATACTAGCATTAGTTAGCATTTCGAATCATTGAAAACGATAACGATAGGGGAGAGGAAATACATGTACGTATCCTAATCCTACTGACTACTATATTATTTTATGTAGTACCTACCTACTGACTACATTACATTACCTTACATTTTCATATCTTGTTCAGTGTAAGTACCTAAAAATTCTATTTTATTTTACAGAGTTGCTCCTGATCTGCTGTTCCTTGCTGCTTGCCTGTGTGTTGATAATTTTTTGCAGCAGCCGCAGTATCTGACGAATCGAACTTAACCATTTGCTCAGGCTCAAACGAAAAGTTTAATTCAATAGAATTTGTCTTGCGTAGCTTATTGCTATAAGCCTTCTACCAATAAGGGGAAGTTTCACAAAATTTCATCAAGATTCAACCAATAGTAGGTACCAATTACAGAACTGGATATTTGCCCAAGGGAAAAAAGCAAGGGGAATCATATAACATAACCTCTTCAAGTTACCAAGCAAGCCAAAACTAGCAGATCTATTCTATATACACGTAACTACGTACACTTATACTCCTCTATCTCTACATCCATAGAGTTTGAAACTTGCCTAGGTAAAATATCCTTTAGTTATATTCATTCTATTTTATATGTTTAAAAGGCTGGGCTTTAGTAGACGCAGTAAAAAAATGATATTTGAGTTTTGTATTCATTTTAGGTTTTAGGGTGAAGCCTCATTTAAGCCGCTAGCCAGCCAAAGCACTACAAGATAGAAAATTGTAGAAGCTACCCCTCATTATAATCTCTAACACGAACGAATTCTCTATTGCATCGAGTAGTAAGTATACAAGTAAAAGTACTTTAACAGAAATATATTTGCTTAGGTATACATGCATTATACATATACTTTTATTACTTTATATAGGAAGGAAAAGGTTCAGACTCAGCTCAACTCGCTCAGAGGATCGATTTTTTGCTCTCGACTTGGACTCTTTGCTTTGGGGTTCTCCTTCGTACTTTTTCACCATCAATCACTCTGAAATATAATAGAAGTAGAACCGCCCAAGAACAGGGTCTTTCTGAAAAGGTTTTTCATTGGCTGAAATCTCTCATAGGCATCGAGCTGGTATATAGAACGACCAAACTCTGAGGATACAAGATATTCATAGAGCTTCAGCACAACTGAGAAGAACATTATCCAACTTGTATGTGTGGAAATTCTACTATTCGAGTTCTCAATATTTTTTTTTTTACTATTTGCTAAAATTCTCTGCAAAATTTCTAAAGAATGGACAGAAATAGACAATAATTCATAAGGAGATTTCTTAACTACTTTTTGAACTCAAAAAACTTATTATATTTAATATTTTCCTGGGATTACCAAAGTTCATATTTATCGGAAAATAACAAGATTATCGAAAAAAGAGATTAAAAGATTTTGAAATTTTTCATTTTGAATTCAACACTTCAAATTCTACCAACCAGAACCAGGTAAGAAATTTTTCAAATTTAATTTTTTCATTTACAATTATCAAGAATTTGTGCAGAAAATATTTTAGAAAAGAATTCATTAGATATTCTCACTATCCATTGTAATCATTGTAAGTTCAACAGAGTTAAAAAGAGATTTCGAATTCTAGTAAATAGACTATTCTTTATGCACTACGTGGATGTGAACCAAGCAGCAATCCTCATCCTATACATTTTATTTTATATAGGATAAATGGATAAAGGTAGTTCTGTTCTGAGTTCTGTAGACTAGCTGCTAGCTGTAGTAGTGTAGATAGGAGAGTTCATTCCACTTCGTTGTGGGAAGTCGGCAGTAGAAAGTTTTCCTCTCCTATATTATTTTGTGTTCAAGTTAAAGCTGAAGTTGAATAGAATACTGAATACCTATAAGTAAGTATGCATCAGTTCTGTATTCTGTATAGGTACATGATACATAAGTATTAGATTGTATGTAGGTAGTAGAATAATGTTTGTAGTATGTACCTACATATTTAGCTATCGAACAATCTATGTGCTGTATACAGTATATTTATACACATATAAAATTGAAACTTACATAGGACTTGGACCCTTTCTCGATAATCATTATTCGGTATTTTGACATACATTTTAAAATTTGGTCCCTTTAACTTTAAACAGAAAATTCATTAACCTTCAAATATTTTTATATTTCATTATTAAGATTATTGTCACCTATCTAAGATCTTCCATTTTTAATTACTCTTTTATCTAGAATTTTTTAAAATATTTATTAGGAAACTGTTATTTTAGTTTAATTTCAATTGTGATTGTGATGCAATATAAAGAGAATTTGAAATTTGATAATGAAAATCAAATAAATACTAAATACCTACACATACTCATATTTTATACAAGATTCCTTTTTAGAATTGAACATTTTTAGTTCTAGCACTTAATTTTTAGTTTTTCTTGACATGGGTACCTAATCTTAATAAAACAGGCGTAAAAGTTTCTTTAATAATTTAAAAAGTATATAAATACAAGGAAGAAAAAAAATTTCTTTGACTTTGAAATTTCTGCTGATGATTGGTTAAAAATTACCATACAATTTTATGCAACATAAAGTAAATTCTATAATATTATACCTAACGCATAAAGCATACACATACATTTTATTATTACATATATAGATTTTTTTATCTAAATCTAATCTATCTATTTTCAATGTCTTCTATCTAATAACAGGAATTTTTTCTAAATAAAATTATTCTTGAAACTTGAAAAAATAATGGTAGGTTTTAGGTTAAGTAACAATTCAATTAATTTTAATTTCAAAATTATCTTGTGATTTTAATATGGAATGGTTTTTCTAAAAGCTAAAATGGATAAGATATTCAAAAAGTATTACATGAGTAAATATATTTATTAATTCTTAAAATACAGTTCATTTTCTAAAAAAAGTACCTAATGTAATATAGTGTAAAGCGTACTTAATATACAATATTATATTGCATGTTAGATACTCAAAACTTAAAATATTAAATAAAGTCAAATTCTACAATTATACATACCTTACATAGGTAGTCGTAGTTAGTATATTCTGTAGTAAATAGTGATTTTGGACATTGTACAGATTTAGCGACAGCTCGATTTTATTTCATTTTCAGCGTATCTCGAGCTCAACAACTTGATCATATACCATGCCTTTAGATTTTTGGAAGTTCTTGGTGATCCATCCATTAGAGAATCTCAAAAAATACATTCTGTATCTTTTTAATGTAAGTGTAGATATGAACTATTGCACAGTTACAGTTGGATATGAGCTCGAGTAAGTAGGTACATATTATATTAAAAGGGAAATACTATTAGGAAAATAGGAATAGGAAACTTGGTAGTATAGTAAGTATACCTAAGCTTGAGTTGAGTTTCATTTTTTTTACTATCCTCTCTTGCACAACACAAATGAATAAGAGAGAATGCAACTGCAAGTTGCAAGCATTCTCCATGAAACTCGGCTTGTATTAGATATGTGTACAGTATTTCATAGCAAGTAAGTTCAGACTTTTTCTGCCATAACAGTTCTTTACTACTGGATACATACTTACACGCACAAGTACGAATCTAATATTGGGATTGGGCATAGCATATACATTATACATAAGATAGGAATACGATAACAGAATACTTAAAAACTATTCTACTTATCCTACATAATATACCTACGTATATGTACCCAACTTATTTTATTACTTACTAGTACTGTGCAATTTAGCCGGTAGCACAGAAAATGATTATAGAATTGTTATTACCTTGCTATTTTTATTTTAGTAACATTAAACATATTAAATTAGGTAATATTAAACATATTTATTAGAGAATTTATATATATTATTCCTTCAGTTTGTAAGTAATAGATTTAAATTCAAATAAACAATAGGGCTTTTTTGCTAATATTTATGTATTAAAAATACTGATCTGAAAACTTGCTACTTAAATATAGGTAGGTTGTAGTCCAAACTTTGACTTTCAGACGAAATTACCTTTTGTGATTTGCTTACTGATACTTACTGATAACTTTGCTAAGCACAAGCATGTGTAGTATGTATAAAGAATAGTGATGAGTAATTAATCAGGTTTAGGTTATTTGCTTAAAATTAAAATAAATTAAAGAGAAGTAAGCCATTTATTAAAAAAGTATGAGTGAGTCGTTTAGCTGGATGGTAGGTAAAAATCAGAATCAGGCAGTTGAGAACGATACAAGCTCGAACAGACAGATTTACGATTTACCTATTTATCCTATAAATATTGAGTAACTAGTAACTAGACTATTTAGCCAGTGTTATGCACTAACTGACGAGGTCATTTTTATGTTAGAATTACATTTCTGTTAGATTTCTCCGAGTAAAATTTTATGAGCATGTTTAAGGAGGTGGATCAATTTTTTTCGAAAAGTATCAGCACAGATTTTGTGTCTAGTGATATATCTAAACAATCAGGTGATACATAGTTCTAGTGAAAAAATAAGTCTATTTCAGCTTTAAAAGTACAAACTCAAATCAAAATTTTTATCTGGTCATTCTTTTAATTTACATACTAATGTACTACACAAACTATGCAAGTGTTTCAGTTTCATCATAAAATGTGCACATATAGTTATTTCTTGGCAAAAGATATCTTAAATTTTAAAATTAGTACCCTACCCTTTGAACATGTGTAGCTAGGTAGGTTGGTTTACAATACAATACGTATTCAATATTCACTTTATTATGCCGATAATAGGGATAGTTTTCAAGATGTTACTTTCTTTGCATACAAAAATTTTATGATCTCTCCCTATCCACTCTCTACGTATATATAACTTAAAAATAAAATTCTCTCTTGGCGGTATTGTACAGTACATTAGGTATTCAGTTGGTATTCAGAATTCAGTTTACTGTTCCTGGTAGTATCATAGTATCTGTCGGCCGGCATGATCCGTTCATTTATCTGATCCTGAGTTTAAAAAAAAAAGAAGATATTTCTCTGGAGATGGGTTTATATCGTATTAGAGGATTTCTCTCGTTCGCATGGTTAGTTATATTACTACTTATATCCTGGAAAAAGTAGGTAGGTATCTATGAATCTATGTATGTATTATACTTATTATGTACATTTATACATTTATATTTATTATAGTAACTGCATGCAATCGTGATGGATTGAGTATGATTTCACCTGTGTGCATTTTACATATTCATGCATCTTATTGTATTGTTGTCTTTTTTTATTCTTTACTTTTGGTTCAGAATTTTATATCTTGCACACAGAGTATACCTAGAGAAAATGCCATATACCTGCCTAGTTTGTTACCATACTTTTTACCAAAAGGATCAGCCTAAAAGAGAGATGAAATGAGAATGACTGGAGAAAATGATATGCGTGCTACATATACAAATCTATATGTATAATATACTGATGGAAATATAATACTATCTGTACTTCAGACAGATACTTTATTATTATACTGATATTATGTACGTAAGTATGTGTATGCATTAGGAATTAATAAAAGGGGAACTCGAGCTAGGATTCTTTGGTCGCTGGATCAATTTTTTATGTTCACTTGTATGCTGTGCTTACTTATGTACATCCTATCATTACATCAAATTAATCTCCTCCCTCTATTACTACAATGTTAATGTTGTACATGTTATTTTACTTAATAACTTTAAATGAAAATGAAACTTGGAATGTTTTTAAAGGAATAGAAATATTTTTTAAAGTAGGTAAAATCTACTATCTTTTAAGCTAATAACACTCTTGCAAGTATTTTCAGAATACAGAGCTGAGCTTTGGGTGCATAAGTAAAATGCCGGAAGGTTTTTTCAACCCGGTTTTTGATGTAATAAAGATCTCAATTTACTCTACTTCTAGCTCCTACTCAACTCCTATCAGTAGTACCTAGACCTAGTAAATATAGTAAATATCTTCAGCAGCAGTTATAGATAGTTAATACTTGGATTTACAGAGTTTTGAAAATTATTATGGACTATCAAACTAACTGGAAACTTCAGTTTGCCTTTGAGGCAAATTATACCTACATACTTATAGAAGTACTTAATGTACTGTGTATGTATTATAGGTAGCTAGTAAGGGCTAGGGGTCGATTTGGCCAGAGATAGAAGTTAAAATAATATTTTATGGTTCAATTCATTTATCCTAGCCATTTAAGTTTTTATAGCTCTCCTCTACTATTTATAACGCATAATAATATCTACCTAGTTTAAATAATACCTACCTACCTAAAATGGTACATTACGACTACAAGTCACAATCACAAGTACTACTATACTACTACTAGTATTTATTGCTATTAATTTTTACAATGCAATGTAGTATTTTTCCTATTAGGTATACATTATAAGCCTTGAATATTTTTATTTTTATTGTTTATAGGTATTTAGGTTCTTTGAAATCTTTTTAGACTGGCTACCTATCACCATTACTTAAATATCTTGACTATCACCATTACCATTACCTAAAGTACGAGTACAACCCAACATACCTAGGTATATCTTTCTCTGTCTGAGGCTAAGGAAGGTCTTTAGCCATGCCCTTTAAATTTAAAAAAGCGTATTTTTATAAATGAATATAACATTCATACTTTCATAGGTAGCTAGCTAGTCTCTATCATTAAAATTTTTCATTTCTTGAACAAAGTTTAAATGTGCCATGGTCATAAGCAGTATGGTTATATATGTAAGTATGTATTAGTTACAATAATATTCAATTCGATATGATCTTCCTTTTTATATATAAATGATCTGACGATTCGATTGATTCTTTTTCTACCAGGATAAAAAATAATATTAGAATTTTCTAAAGGTTATTCTATTCACTTTACAACTTGCCTTTAGATTCAGTTTTTTTAAACTGAGCACTGAACTGTAAGTAGATACCTAAATAAATTCGAATGATATATAGGGACCTGAAACCTACTCAGGTTAAGTAAATTTTTCATGAATCGAATGGGGATTTAGTAGAGGTAGAGGCAGAGGTATTAATAATTGAAAAGAACTAACAATAAGAACCTTAAAATAGTTGGGTCATCTAGATCGGAAGTGCTATTTGATACTGAAAGGACTTAGGACATGAGATCTGTGAATTTATATCAAGTACAGGATGGATAAATACACTAGTATACTTTTGTATTTGGGTCTAATGTAGTATAGTATTCAAGCTTACTATTTTTCTTACACATTTATTTCACATTTATTTCTGAAAAGTTCAATAGCAATTTATATTAGACAAGGTAAAGTTTTTGGAGAGAAAGAAGATTAAAAATTCTTTATTTCTATTGGGTTTCATATCATTTCTATTTGCAATTGTCTAAACTTTTAAAATGAAATACAAAGAAATGATATCTTGATTCATTCTCTATTCTGTCATAAAAGTATAGTAATTGTTGGGCTTTCAGGGTGAATAAAAATATTACCTACTTGATAGATTTATTTGAACTTGCCAGGTACGTAGTGCGTATACAGACTAGATTTGGCTAATACATTTTTTTCTTTTCTCTTTGATCTACCCTGTAAATGATCTTTTGATCGATTTTGAATCGGATTGGATTCAGTTCAGGTTCAGAACAAAGTGTAAGGTTTTAGGGAGAAGAAACAGTACATTAAAGGACAGAATCGATATTTAGAGGGGAATTGCAATCAGAATTATAGTTGAGACCTGAGCTAACCGCCAAAAAACATACTACCAGTACCTAATAGTAAGTTAGATTTAGAAAAAAACCCATAGGTGATTACCAACCTGTTTCCCGGTAGGGTATCCGAAAACAAAATGGCGGTTACGGGAGGGAGGTGGGACCGGGGGGTTTGGGGGCGTAGCCCCCCAACAAAAATGCCCCGCAGGGCCGAAATTTTTGAGACTTTAACATAGGCCTTATGGCAGGGTTCATTCTACGATGAAATTTTGGAAAAATTTTGGCCCCAAAAAAAGTGAC
>JAQIXA010002689.1:0-16709 GCA_034699045.1 Nanhermannia cf. coronata Gr-Ori-00579 | reverse complement strand
TTTAATTGTTTAGATTTTTCGATCTTTAGTCGCCATTATAATCCACATATTTAAAATCTCAACTCGCTCCATCTTAATAAGAAATTACTTTACTTCTTTACTATTAATATTAGAATAATCAGCATTTGAATATTTGATATGTTGAAGGATTGTTTTCAAATTGTACTTGGTGAGGTTGAAGAAACAAAATCCCTACTTGATATGCACCGATTTAATTACATTTTCTACACTGGTTCCACTAATGTTGGAAGAATTATAATGACCTCTGCAGCCAGAAATTTGACACCTGTGACCCTTGAATTAGGTAATTATACTTATCTCTTTTAGGTAGGTACTAGGTACCAACTTAAATTCAAATTAAATTCAAATTTTTACCTGCTTTTTTTAAATTCTAACTTCAAAGGTGGAAAAACGTGAGTATTGTAAAACTTGGATGTTTCAAACTCCTACCCATGATAAAATGATAATTATTTTTGCAAAAATATTTCAGGCCAGTTTATATAGACGATTCAGCAAACTATGAAGTAGCTACAAAGAGAATCATATGGGTATTTTATTCGAGAATCAATTCTATAATTTTTACAATATTTTACGATACCTATTGTCTACTGTATTAATGTATCAGGCACAATATTTATCATTTTGAAAATTTTAGGCAAAGCTATTAAACCTGGGACAAACGTGTGAGCATTTATTAATCTCTTATTAAGCAGTAATAAATACAAACTTGTAAAAATTGATTTTTTACCAAAGCTTTTATACACTATTTTCTAGTTTTTTAATCTTTGAGAAATTAATCTTTTTTATCCTGAATTATAGGCATATCACCAGATTACATTTTATGTTCTAAACGCGTTGAAATGGAATTTGTGAGAATTGCAGGTAGGATACTTGAAGAATGGTATGGCCAGAATAAGCAAATGAATCCAGACATTCCTAGGATTGTAAATACAAGGTTAGCAAAAAATTAAAATAAATAGGTAAACAACTACTTATGGTTAGAATCATCCATATTCCAATTAAATTTAAAGATTATTACAATTATCAGTATAAGACTTAAAAAGTAAAAAGTTTAACCATTGTTCAAACCCTTTGAATAATATCAAATACCCTAATAATAAAAATACCCTGATCCGGTCAAATGAAATTCAAATCAAAATCCATTTTATCGATTTAAAATTTAATTAAAAAGTCACTATACCCTACTATTAATGAATTAATGAATAACTTATAGGCACAGATACTCCCTACATAATATCAGTTTTAAGATTTAGCATACCTACGTGCTCTAACCCTTCAAATGCTCATTTATCTTATATTTTAATGAGAAAGAGTAAAAGTCATAAAATAAATACCTAGTTTAGATATACTGATATATGATAAATGATATGATATAAATTGATTTCCCCTTTCTAATAAATAATTTTATAAATAATCGAAATATGCAATGCGTATTATTTACCTATCTATCCATTAATACTCGTTATAAAAATAGCTTATCCTTTTTTTAATAATTTCCAAAAAAAACTTAATAATGTAGGTACGGATACCTTACGACTACAACTAACAAAATTAATAATTACTAGGTACCTTTCATTTAAAACACTACCTAGGTAGGGTATAATATTATAATTATATGGTCGAGTTTTAGAATAAAATCTAGATCTAGGTAGGTATGTAACCATTATAATTATATTTATTATAAGTATCAATCTACCCTACCCTAAAGTTCACTAATGTTAAATTTAAGTACCTTTAATTTATGTATTTAGTTATGAATTTTAAATTTTTTTCTTGATCTAGACATTTTCAGAGAATTTTAAAATTACTCGAAAATACCAAAGGAAGGATTGTCCTTGGAGGTAAACGAGATGAGCAAGACCTTTGGATTGAACCCACTTTAGTTGGTATGTAGTTCTTACTTAAAATGTATCCTAAAATTAATATTTATTTTTTAGTTGATTGTGATCCTAATGATTCGCTAATGAGTGAAGAAATATTCGGTTAGTAAAGTTCAAAATTAAATTTAAAAACAATGCACTACGAGTACTTACTTAAGTATCGTACTCTTTGTACTTAAGTTTAGATACTTATAAATAAAGTACCTTGTATTGTACATATAAATATATTAATTAATGATAATTAATGAGCTATTTCTTACAAAATTCCAGGACCCATTTTACCATTTATAACAATAAATTCACCTGAAGAAGCCGCAGCAATTATAAACTCAAAGCCAGTACCCCTTGCTCTCTATACTTTTGCCAAAGATGAAAAAATGAATGAAAAAATGATAAATGGTTCGATTTTTGCTAATTTTTAAAGAAATTTACAAATATTCTAAAATACAAATATTCTAAATATTCTAAATTACAAATATTCTACAAATATTCTAAAATGTCTTTTTTAGGAACTCCTTCTGGTGGAGTGTGTGTCAATGATTGCCTATTTCAAAATACATGGTAAGATTTCACTCAAATAAAATTTTTACTTTGTACCTATTCAATCAAATTCAAATACCTAATTTGAACATTTCTTTACTATGTAATCATAGGTCTGGATTGCCTTTTGGGGGTAATTAACGCTAGAATTTTTTTTATTTCTAAAATGAAAGTGAAATTAATGATTTCAATAAAAATTTAGGTTTAGGGGATTCGGGTATGGGAGCATATCACCAAAAAAGTAGTATAGGTAAGTATCAAAAGTACATATTAATATTTATCTAAATAATAGCATTTTTATGATAAAAATAAATATTTTAAATTTTAAAATAGAAACATTTTCGCATAAAAGACCAGTACTCGCCCGAGATATGAGCTATTTATCTGAGAAATTGGGAGAACCAAGATATTACCCATTCTCCAAGGATAAACTTCGATTCTTTAAACTAATTCTCTATTTTTTCGACACTTTTAACATGACCTGTAGTAGATTATCCTCATCGATAATCTCAGCATTATTTGGAGGATTTTTAGTTTTTGTTTATTTCTTTTGGATACATCCAACTAAAAGTTAGTGTATAACTCCTATTTCTCTAATTTAATCATAATGTACATTAATTAATAAATAAGATACTTTAATTATAATTTTAATTAAAATGTATGACTGTGACTGTGAATATTATACCTATAAGCTAAAAGCGTAGTCTCTAGTTTTATGTATTTATAATTTTATGGCAATTATACCTTTGTACAATTTACTATGCAAAAATCCAAAATTCAGATATATTGAGCAATTCAGAAATAGTTTATAAAACCGGAAATAAGAGATGTACTCGTATACCTCGTCAGTAGCCTAGCCTAAATATAATTTTATGTATAAAAATACCTTTGTAAATATTCCAAATAAAAAAATGTAATAAAAATACCTGACACATTCTTTTAGACTTTCTTTGCCAATATGCCTACCTATATTTATTTTTATGTAGGGTATAAAAAATGCATTTAGGTAATCCAATCTATTTAAACATTAAAAAGAAATAATATCTTGACCTGCAGCTTTTCCAAACTTGATTCTATTTTATTATATCATAGACCATATTATAGTAATATAGTACAAGTAATGCAAATATATGTACAATTAATCTTAAATGAGATAAATCGTTATACTTGCCTGTATGTTGTACTATACAGGCTATATTTCTTATATACAATGCACATGGCTTTGCTTGACCTATATAACAAGAAAAACTTGCTCGATAAGAAAGAAAAAAATTAATATTTATTGTGAAATATGCAATATTATGCTTGGCCATAGTTATAGAATATAATATAATAGTAGAAAGAGATCAAGAAAACCTAATTACCTATATTGTCATCGTTCGCTAGCATTTAGCATTCGAAATTCGATATTTTTTAAACTAAAAATGGTCTACTATTATGCAATATTATTCAACTTTTTGATAACAGATTTTCCTTGATTTATAAACAAATCTTTTAGGTAGATATCTAATCTGTATCTACCTATATTAAAGTACTCTCGATTCTCAAAAATTCTTTTTTTTTTAACTCTACACAAGCTCAAGATCTGTAAGCTCAAGACTCGTGTCATATCATGACATGAAGAATTTTTCCCCTGATCGTAAACTATTTAGAAGAAATTAGCTTTTTATTTATTGACATTAAAAATTAATGAATAATAATAAAAATATACGGTGCCGGGTGCCTATACCAATATTAAAAAATATAGGTAGTAAATTTTAGAATGCGTGTGCCGTGTACTTCATATTTGAAGCAGATTCAGTTGTAAAGTAAATAGTTGTACAAGTACTAACCTATAATATCTACTCTACAAGTATGTAATGACAAGAAAATATTTCGAAATACAAAGATACGATATACAAGCACTTACTATTAAAGAGATCTTATTTATTATTTACACCATAAAAAATAAAAATCTTCAAAGATAATAAAATGCAGTTTTCTTGTAAAATATCAAAGATTTTCCTTTAATTAATATATCAAATCTTAAGAGAGCATACGGTGTAAGTGTATTAGCTAGCTAATTAGCAAATTATTAGCCAAGCAGATCTCAGAATTATCATGGTACATTTCAAAAATTTTATAGCCTAGCTTTATATCTTACAGATTACAGAATACTCCAACATAAACTGATTCAAGTAAACAAAAGAAACACACCTTTATTTTGAATGAAATATACTGTATAAAATAAGGAAGTTACATTTATAGTAATTATTTACATAAAAGGATCTTTCTACCTACTGACTAGGTACATTTTTTCTCATTTCTTCAATCTTCAATCTATTTATGTTTATAAAAAAAAATGTTATGGACTTTGCCGAGTTGAGCAAATTGCGGTTATCTTGTTGTAGTAACCCACACAAGAGTAAATATGAGAGTACAGTGTACAGTTAACAGTAATTAAGTAAATTAATCGTAAGTTGCATAATTATGACTGTTAATTTACAATAAATATAAATCTGTATAAAGAATATCTAGTACAGGTGCTAATTAAATTACTATATGATTGAATTTCTTGTGATTTTTTTTCAATTACGGATGTGGAATATGGACATTTTGTTATAGTTTGGTGAAATCGAGATAAATAACAAGAAAAGACTTGGACTTGTCACACAAGTACTTACCTAATTAATGTATATAATGTATATGTAATGTATTTAACAGTAACAGTGCATATTAATATGAGAAATGTACTAGTTAGTAATAAATAGCGGCAATAATCGGCAGTATCTACCTACAATATAATTCATTTTACATATTATATGTTAAATAATCTATTTTTATTTTTAATCGTTTCCTTTATTTCTACCTACTATAAATATAAATATATCGATCCAGATCCAGTTTAATAGTAAGTCTATCTAAATAGTAGCATGTACTTGTAATTGAAATTAGGTTAGTTTAAATAAGATGTTATATGTTTATAAGACCTCTGCACTACTACATTGAACAAGTTATTCAACTTCAAAAATAGTTTTATAGAATATAAATGTTTTAAAAAAATTATGTTTTGATTTAATCGATTTTATTGTCTCACCTCCTCTAATCTCTATAAAAATTTAGGTAGCTAATTTTGCAAAAAAAAAAGATTGATCTCTGATTCCCAATTCCCAAACCAATTATTGAAAAAAATGCATAATTTTTTGTCGGAGATAAAATGGATCAATGAATTTGTGAACCGATCTTAATTATTTCTGATACCTACCTTATAAATAAGTTTTCAAAAATGTTAGCCATTACATTTTACATTTTGCATACATTTCATTTTCTCAAATTAATTATTATTGTGTTACACAATTTGTGTATTAAAATTAAACTTAAAATTGAATTAAACCTATTCCTATTCCTATTACCTACTATCAACAAATATATATATTTTATTTGAATATGCAAATAATTAAAAACGCCAAAGTAAAAAGTTCTTCAACCTTTAGCTTATTTTTAGATTTATTATTTTAGAATTGGCAAAATAGATACCTATTATGTAATAGACATTTAATAGATATTGTACAGATACAGAGCATTATAAGTTTGTGTAGGTATATTATATCCATTGGTCTTATGCATTATAATTTATGTACCTAAATTCTATAATATTTATAAGGAAAAATGTTAAAAAATTATTTACCTAAAAAAAAATTAAAAAGCACCGACTACTTCATACCTATAGTACTACTTCATACTTATTATTCCATGCATAGCTAGGTACACTATACAGAATACGAGTTACGAGTATTCTTGAGATTTACGATGAATACTCACTCGTACTTACTTATTGTTTAATACTCTTCAAAACGTAATTTTATGCAATTATTATAAATATGGAAAATATGGATGGCTCGCTCAACCTCAACGACAATCATTTTTATATGAATAAATAGGTACAGATAGTAGGGTAGGTACAGGTACTTTGTAAAATAAATTAGGTAGGTGTATACATTTACGTAAAAATAAGCTTTTAGATACAGATTATTTACCTAGGTACTTATAGTATGTATTTAAGTACCAAAGTTAAAATACAAACAATTACCTTCTTCAACATAAAATAGTAGTAGTACCTACTCCTGTTATTTAGATAGATTGCATTTAAAAGTAAATGGATTTTATAACATAACTGCCTTTGACTATCTATGATGCAATTCAGGATCAGATCAGAATAGTTTATTTCATCTTTTTGTTTAAAAGTTTAAAAAGTTTAAAAGAAATGAAACCAATTCTAAACCTACTTAAAGTTTTTACTTACTAGGCCAGTTAGTTAAAGTGGGTACTATCTATCGATCTATGTACCTAGGTAGTTTTATACCTACATATTTTATTAACAAATTAATTATTCAAAAAATCTAAAAAATAAAACTCACCTTTCACTTGTCAACTTTCACCTTGGACCTTGAACTTGCATTCGATTTTCGATTCTTGTATGTATTTAGATTTGATCTGCTCCTGCTCTGCTGGATCTGATACCAGTTTGTGACCTGTGATCTAACCTCGAATTCAGCTGATTTAAAGATCAAAAGAATACTTGACACGGTGAACTGCAGGTCAGGCAAAGTACTACATATTTCACTTACCAAAATTAAACAATATTGTATTTTATTTGTGAGTTTATTTGGAACTGGAACTTTATAAAAATTCTCAACTAGATTGTAAATTACACAAATTGACAATTTAAGACCTGGAAAAGTTAATTATCTCAAACATAAGTTTGCAATTAAGTATTTACTAATTGAGATTCTTTTAAATACAATAATTACAGGATTTTGGACACTTTGGTATTTCAAAAACAAAAACAAGGTGAGTTTTGGAATTTTTTATTTTGTGCAGTGCAGGAGTTTTCGGTTCGCGGTTACCATTTGATTATTTTGACAGATAAAATCATAAATCAGCTGCTCGGCTCGGACTTGGAATTTTAAGAAACCTTTTTTTTTTTGAAGTTTTTTGGATTTTTGACCTTTTTTGTAGACTTTGATATCCAGAAGATTGAAGCTGAAATGGCCTCTGGAGATGGACATCAGGTAATTCATTATTATTATACAATAACTATATTGTATTTTGAGGTAATTTTAATGCATTATTTTATAAATTTTGTAACCTTTTTGTGTTTTTTACTAGATGTTTGAAAAAGCTCAAATTGCTTTCGCATCTGGAAAAACATTAAACCTGGACTTCAGGCTAAAACAGCTCAAGAATTTATTGAGGTTTTATCTAGAGTGTCAAGAGGAGATCATACAGTAATTAATTAATTCAAATTCAAAATACTATGTATTAGAATATGTATTATTATTATGTAAATTTATGTAAGTATTTTAGAACATTTTTAGAAAACTAACAAACAAAAATACTTGTTTATATATAGGTCACTGAGGAATGATTTGCGAAAAACTCGACTTGAAGGTAATGTCATATTTATCAAAATTAATGCTAATTAAATAGGTACTTATGTAGTAATCCCTGATATATATATATATTATATATTAATCTTTTTCTTTATTTTTAGCTGTTCTTTATGAAATTGAAGTTTTGAAACAAGATCTAAATGATATAATTAAAAACTTTAAGAAATACACCTCAAATGAGTATTTGCCTTTAAATGGGCTAGCTTGCTTGGACAGAGGTATAAAACAATTTTTCTATTCTAATTTTAATGTTATGATTTATGATAAATTAAATGATTTTGTTTTTAGGATATATTAAAAAAGATCCTTATGGCGTTGTTTTAATTTTGGGAACATGGTAAGTTGTGTGAAATTTTGAATAAAAAATAAGTTTAACAAGTTATTATTTTATCTATAACCTATCCTAATCCTATTTTGATAATTTATTAGGAATTATCCTATCAGTATGACAATGCTTCCTTTAAACGGTGCAATTGCTGCTGGCTGTTGTGTTATTCTTAAACCATCCGAAGTAAGTCAAGTAGATATAAAAGTTTGTTTTTAATTCAGCTTTTTAAAGTCCGATTTGGGAATTTATTTTTATAAGTAAAATACATATTATAAAATTAAACCTAATTTGTTTCATGTCTAATTTAAAACTTGTTTATTTCTACAGGTTGCACCTCATTCTGCTTCAACAATGGCTAAACTAATTCCAAAATATCTTGACAAGGTAAGATCCTGTTCGATTTAATTTTTGATAATTTTATGAGAAACATAAAATAACTATTTTGATATTTATATAATATTTTAGGAATGCTATCAAGTATTTCAAGGTGGTGTTGAAGAGACAAAGGAATTACTAACAAATAAATTCGACTACATTTTCGCTACTGGCTCAACTCAAGTAGGAAAAAGTATTGCCAAACAAGCAGCAGAGGTAATTACTAACTACTTATTAAATAAATATTAATTCAATCTGTCGATATTTCTTTCTATACAAATAATTAAAATATGTATAATCGATTCATCAATAGAATTTAATTCCTACAACGTTAGAGCTCGGAGGTAAATCCCCAGGTATTAAAATATTTTTATTTACTACCTACTTGGTGCTATTTATTTCTTACCTATAGGTTCTTACCTATTTATGTAAATATTTTCAGTTTATATTGACGAACATTGCGATTTCAAATTAGCTGCTAAACGCATATTATGGGGAAAATGTATGAATTTAGGCCAAACCTGTATAGCTCCTGGTAAAATAATCTATTTTGGATTTGAAAATTCATATTTGTTATGCTCTTAATTATATTTCTATTTTTTAAATCTTTAGATTATGTTCTCTGCACCAAAAAAGTTGAAAAAGGTACGAGAAATTAGTGAATCTACATTGCATTGATATATTTTACAAACTTTGTCATTTGTTTTTTAAAGAATTTATTAAGAAAGCTTCAGAAGTTATGATCGAATGGTACGGTTCAAATCCAAAAGAAAGTGAACATATTCCTCGAATCATCAATGAAAGACATTTTATGCGACTGAAAAATATTCTCGATAAAACAAAAGGTCGAATTGCTTTTGGCGGTGATACTGATCGAGCTGACTTGTGGATCGCTCCAACTATTATTGTGGATATTGATAAAGGTATAAAACAAATAATTTGACCTCGGATGACATGTATATTATAAATAATGGATGGCTCAGGTTTAGGTACTTTATAAAATAAATTATTGGAATTTGAGAAAAATAACTTACTATACTGACGACGATTGTTTGGATTTATAATAAAGTGTTTTATATCTTCTCTTTGTATCTAATCCTATTGTTTTTTTTAAGACGACGCTATTATGCAAGAAGAGATATTCGGCCCACTCTTGCCATTTATTACAGTTAGTAATTTACAGAATTTATTTATTTATTTATAATGTTTTATTCCCCTTTTATCAGGTTAATTCACCTGATGAGGCAATCAAGTTGATTCTTTCAAGACCAAAGCCTTTGTCACTGTACATTTTCTCAAATGAACAATCCATAATTGACAAATTTCTTGAAAAAACATCAAGTGGGGGTGTATGCGTAAACGATGTTATGGTATGATATACTCATAATGTTGGCGTGAAGGATTTACCTACTTACCATTGTCTATAGGATTTTTAATATTTTATTTATTTTAGTGGCAAAATGGCTGGTATGGCTTACCATTTGGAGGTAAATGTTAAAAATATTCGAGATTATTTTAAACTTTTAAGCTTACATAATATTATTTTAGGGGTTGGTGAAAGTGGGATGGGAAATTATCATTCTAAATTCTCTGTTGATACTTTTTCGCACAAAAAGAGTATTCTTATAAGAGGATTTTCTTACCTATCTGAGAAATTGGGCGAGGCACGATACCCGGTAATTAAAACATTTTCAATAACATAATTTCATTTTTATTTATACAATTTTTTGTATTTAGCCGTACACTCAAGGGAAGATCAATTTTTTTACATTTGTCATTCGTTATTTTGACAAATTCAACATAAATTTTAGCTCGTGTACAACTCACACGTTCGCCTTTGCTCTTGGTGCTTTTATGTTATACTGGTTTTTGAAATATTTCGGCAATTGATCAAACGACATGTAAGGCAAGAAAATCTCACATTTCTACTTTTATCAGGTGCATATTTATCAATTTATTTAGTTAGTACCTAGTTCCTTTAAAAAATGAATTTATTATGCGGTAAAGATACTTTGTAAAGAAATTTTTCGCCAAAAAAAACTCAAGTATACTTTTTTTAAATCATTCCCTGATCAAATCTGCGATCTCTTTATCTCTCTGAATTTCTATTGTCAAAAATCAATTACATATCATTCATTTTATTACAGAAATTATGATTATTTTCTTATTTTCTAATAATATTATGATTAGTTTTAGTTAGGTATTTTAAATAATAATTAATTAAAAATAATTTTTGGTGTTTGTATTTTTGGTGTTGGGTTATTAAGATAAGTTAATAATTTTGATGAGCTTATCCTTGATTTTTATTGCTGAAGGTACTGCAATAAGATTTATATGTAACTCTCAAACCTATTAATATGGCAATAAAAATATTTTATTAGAAAACTCTCTTAAATAAACTTGTAATATATTCGGTTTTTTACTGACTTGGTTGACATTTTTGTTTACATTTTAGCAAACAATAATTCCCAAAAACTTCTCCGGTGGACCCACAAACAGGGGCCAAAATGTAAGGACAGGCACAAGATTCACATTGATTGCTTTGTTGTTGTTGAGGTTTTTGAGGGTAAATAGGACGCCATGGACTTTTTGTTGTACTTTCTTGAAATTGTTGCTGTTGTTGGTTTGGTTTATTTGGTCTGTAGTTTGGTCTATTGTTATTGGGTCGATAATTTGGTCTATAATTATTAGAGCCTCCACTTGGTCGGTAAATATTTGTCGGTTTGTTGTAAATCGGTTTATAATTTCCACTTGTAGGTTTATAGTAATTGTGACCTGATCCAATAGGAATATATGAACTTGAAGTTATTTGATTTGGATAAACAACATAGTATGATTGTGTTTCATAAGGGTATGTGTAATATTGATAACTATTTGTATAAGGGGTGTAATAATAAGTCCCTAATGCACTTGAAAAAAATATAAAAAACAAAGTGAGAAATAAATGTCCACTATACCCCATTTTGGTTAAAAAAACTACGAGATTTGTTTCAATTCAAAAGTCAACTTCAAGAATGCAATGTTCAAATCGGAAAGAACCAGATTAGAGTTGGAGTTGATCAAGTTGAATATTAAGATTTTTAAGGAAAATTTTGCACAAAACTTGGCCTTTATATAAAGCCGATCGATTTCATATTCAAAATTCATATTAAGCCAAAAGTTACTACTGATATTCCTAACTCTGTATCAGTACTTAATACATCCTTTTCAATGCTGATACTACTATTAATTGTATTGTAAGCATAATATAATACTATGGTATGTACTCGTAGAATGTTAAATGTATCAGTAGTAGTATTATTATAAGAAACCAAAAAGTTACTTGGGGGAATTCCATTGTCTAATTGAAGAAAGTTCACGTGAAGATAAAGCCAAACTCGAGACCAAGATCAACGCTAAAACCATTAGGTATGTATGGTCAAATCTAACTTAAAACTTGATTATTTGGTCACTTGGTCAATATATAATTCCATCAAAATCAAAATGCGAAAATATTTATAAAGCTCCTCTGATTGTGAATGCAATATCCTATAGTCCAAGTCCATTGGTAAATAGACATAAAAAACATGGCTAAAATTTCTAAAATATCTAGATAGGTTTTTTCAAAAAAACCTTCAAATTTTTTTTAGACTTATTAAGTTAGGTACTGCCATTATTATTGGTACTCAAGATAAAGATGAGTAAAAATTTCAGAAATAGAGGTACATAATCAAAATCATTATTCGAAACAAAATTGAAAAAAATGATAAATTGCCAAAATTTTACCCAATTTTGAAGTCTCCAATTTTTGAAGTTTAGCAAAACGCCAAAATTTTGCAAACTGATTGCATTTTACATAATAATGGGCACTATGCATTGACTATACAAATACAAATATGTTCAACTTTCTGAATTTGATTTTTGACTACATTTTTTCTAAAATTTTACATTTTTTCCAAAAATGGTTTTAACTTTGTACTAGTTTATACTGAAAATTTTGAATTATGACTTTCTTATCTTTGAAATTTTTGCTAAAAATTTTGGACATGGTTTTGGACTTTGATGATGGTCGGCTTTTTGCTACTAATATTTTTTCGCAAATGTAAATTTAATGCCATTATAAACGATCGTACCAAATTACTTTTTTTTATCAAATTATCATATACCCATATATGTAAGTCAATTTGTACTTTTTACAAAAGATACCATAATAATCTAATCTACAGGTAAATTAAATATACATGCAATCCATTATACCAAGTCTAGTATGTACTTACTATCCTGTCCTGTTGTATGTACTTGTTACTTGTCTTATGAAAGACACTGCAAAGGTGTTGAAAAAAAACAGGGATCCCCCATTTCTAGATAAACATGAAATATTTTGACTAAAAAAATCAATCAAACTCTCAACTAGGATTTTGATTCAATTAATCAAATACAACTAGCTATATAGCTTTTTTAAATAATCATCGAGGTCAATGGCACCGTGCCAATATTTCCTATTAAAAACCTTACTTTCCACATAAATTCGTATTTTTTGCACCCAAATTACTTGGAATGATCAAGTTACAACTACTTATACTTGCCTATTATTAAAGTACAAGTTAGATTTAAAGGTATTTGGTCAATAAAATTTTTTTTTATCGAAATGAATTACTTATATTACAAGACAAGTAAATAAATTTAATACACACTTTTTCCTTAATAGAGGCTTGTAATTGTAAACCACATTTAATACGACTATTTATTACATTGTTTACTTACATACATATAATACTATAGTAGATACAAGTTACAAACTCAAACGAGTCTCAGAACAATACATGCATAAAAAACATTTTTTACAAAAAAAAGTATAAAAATATATTTGGACTGTCCATATTTGACATTATTACAAAAATTGTTAAACTTAAATATATTACCATATTAAGGTCAAGTCAATGAACAAATACAAATTTCCAAAAATCAAGTCTTTCGACATGACAATTTCTTGGCTTTTCTATTTAGGTAATAATAAATATTTATAAGTTGGCACTGGGATGGGCATTAAACCTTAACTTACTCGTTCTTAAAGTGCAAATAAATTTTAAGTTAGAAAATGACATTTTTGCCAAAAAACCAAAAAAAAATTCAAAATGCCATTTTTTGATTTTAAGTCAAAAATTACCAAAAAAATTCAAATTCAGATTGTTTAAGAGAAATTCTATAATTTGGACTCTGTCAAAAATTTAGGCTTTTATATTTGAATCTTTTGAACTTATTAAGAATATTGAATTTTTTTTAGGTAAGTAATTCGTAAAAGGTCCAAAATTTTTCCAAGTTTGCGATCAAACTCAGTGATTTGTGATTCATTTTAAAATTTAGAAAATTTTCGAGCTTTTTTGACCATTTTGAAAGGCAATTTGAAATATGATAGAACTTTCAAGTTTTTGATTACCGACCTTTAATTGGTTTTTATCTAACGTTTTTGACCTTAAAATCTGAATTATAATTTGTACATTTTTTGCAAAAATTTACACTTATGCTACTTATAATGCTATTGCTTGCTGTGGCTGTACAGGGACAACGGTCGACCTAGCAATTTGCATCCTCGGTGAGGTGACAAGTGCCAAGTCTAAATCCGAATAATATGCTGAACTACCTTCTGGAGAAATTTCAGTCTGATTTTGATTTTGAACTTGATGCTGATGCATTTGCTGACCATAAATTTGATGGTTTTGATTATGATGCTGATGATTTTGATTATATTGCCAACCAATAGCTGAGGTAATTGGTATAATTTGGTTTTGAATTTGATGTCCATGACACTTGCCACATCGTCTTATGGTCGGTATTGGTAAATCATTCAGTTCCAAATAGCAATTTTCATTCATTGGTGGTGGAATCGGTGGTCTTTCTGTCGTATTTGGCCATAACCTCATTGCCCTATTTAAAATATATTTTAAAGTATAAATAACTTGACCTAATTTAATGAAATATGTAGTAGGTAATGTTTTCTAGTAAACTTACGAGGTATGATTTGCATTCAAATTCGGTTCAGCATAAATATTATTCACTGAATTCGGTTCCTTATCATTATTATAGGGACCTTCACAATAAGTATTCTCGGAAGTGGCCAAAGCTGAACTTGCAAATCCATTCGAAGTGGATCCCAAAGCCAAAGTATGTAGGGCTGAAGCCTGTCTTTGATTATTCGATTTCCTTGTCAAATGTCGGATAGAGCCTGAAGCACTTTCAAATTTTTTACGATTTCGTAACCTAAATATATAAAAATAACATGAATTTTGCAAAAATTTATTATTACAGTTTTTGCTCTTGAGATGAGATCAAACCTTTTTAAACTTAGAAAACATGCTGTTAAAGATGCTCCAACTGCAAATAAAATAAAAATTAGAGCAAATTAAAGTATATTATTGGTATAATACCTAGGTCATTTTAAGCATTTTTCTAACTATCTGTAAATCAATGACTAAATAATACGCTCTAGTTATGAGATCAATTAGTAATGAAATTTCTTTAATCTCAAAAATTGGTATTCTAATTTCAATTATGAAATCCTAGATTTCGTAATGTATTCCAATAAACAAAAACTAGGATTTCAAATCAAATATGGAAATTGAGATAAGAATACTACTCGTACATAGTTTTCTAAGAATCTTGAGATACCTATCTTAAGAAATTTTATATAAAATTTTCGAGAAAATAGCATCAAAAAATAGGATTTAAAGATTTTTTCTGGGTTAATTTAGAAATATAGATATGATTTAGTTACCTAATGCACTTATAATGGCCACAATGACAAGTAGAGATGTCAAAGGTAGGTTTTCATGAGCTGAACTCTCCTCATAATTTTCTTTATATCCAGCCCAAGAACAAAGGTCACAATCACCATTTTGCTGGGTTTGACCACCTGTTGAATTCAACACTTGTGATATTTCTTTTCTCAAAAAGTATGGAATTGGTGGTGGAGGAGGAAGTTCTGGAATTTTGTCATAAAATAGACAAATTGAATCTGTACAAGATTCCATTTCCATTTTTAAATTTGTAAATAAATAATTATTATTTAATTTCTATTGTATTTCCCTTCACTAAATTATATAGAGAAGAGACTCTATATAGTATACAAAATTTTATGAACTACCCTATAGTTTTAAACTTTAAACAACGAGTACAAACTGTACAAGATGGAATGTCGCTGTTTCCCTATACTTTAACATGTAGGGATTTTAGAGGTAAATAAATGGCCTAAGGGTAGATCAACTGGCTCTCAAGAGATTTTGAGATATTGAACAACAAGGGGTCTATCTCTAACTCAAGGCAAGGGGTCTTATAAATAAATGTCTATATAAATATAAGGAATCTGAGCAAATAATAACAACAAAACATGGGCCATCTGAATCTCAACTCTCAACAATTTGAAATCTGAATCTGAAAAGATTTGAAACAAAAAATCTCCATTTCCCCAAAGCCCTTAGACCAACTACAAGACAAGAATCAAGGCTTTTGTCTTTGTCTTTATTTTGAAAAAAACTTCAAGTTTCAAAAGTCTCAAGTACTCGTATAAGTACTATACTAGAGGTACCTCTTGAGACTGAAAAAAACCAAAAACAAAGTTTAAAAGTAAAAAAAATGTGCTTTGTACAAAATCTTAAGGCTTTATTTGTACTTATAATCCTTAATCTTGATGACTATCGACAATTCGACACTGGCGTTTTTTGCTTAAATGGAGATTTTGACTCTATTTTAAGAACCTTGTTTTGTCTTAATCTCATAATCTCTTAATCTTTCTCACTTTTTTGATCATTTAGAAACCCCCTGTAAAGTTCCTAAAAAGTCAACTTTGCTCTTATAATTGCACTTTAAAACTTTAAAATGACTGGAAGTCTTTACAAAGATACTAGATACAAGTAATGCCATGTCTATCAGACATTAAGCAGACTTTAAGGACAATTCGAGTATCTTTTATATCAGGTATTAGAACAATTAGAACAGATAGAATGATCTTTGCAATCTTTACCGAAAATAATCAAAATAAAGTACTATTCAAATGTCAAAGTCAGAGTCAGCATGATTTAAATCGTGTTAACCCTAAATCTCTAAAACCAAAATCTCTAATTCTTAAATCTCTAAAAAAAAATCTCTAAATTCCTAAAT
>JAQIXA010002688.1:0-16712 GCA_034699045.1 Nanhermannia cf. coronata Gr-Ori-00579 | reverse complement strand
GATTTTACATAATTACCATCTAATTGGAGCATTTTATGCATTTTAATGATAATTCGCTCGTTAAAAATTTATGCACAACATTTTTACGCAAAAAAGCCCAAAGGCCCAGAAAACGATTATATCCTTTGCATAAAATTGTGCAAAATCCTTTTTATTATGACAAATCCTTGAAAATTTTCAGATTTTGAGACTCTAATCACTAATTAAATGTTCTTATATTTCAATTTCGGATTTTAAAATACAAAATAATAATTTAATTATACAAATTATTAATTTAATAAATAGATCATTTTTTATAAAATTATTATAAAATTAATAATAATATAATGCAATCATAATGCTCATATCAAAATGTAAAATTGTAATCATAATAATATAGTATCGATTATCGATTAATTTGAAGGTTTTAAAAAGTGTCGAAAACTTGAAATTTGAGATATAAAAAAAACTGGCCCAACCTTAATTTCTTAAACAAATTAAATTACAATTATTATTTGTTGAAATTCACTTTTACTGCAATTCTTACAATTGTTTTAGATTACAAATTACACACTTATGGTGTAATCCATTTTTTGCACATTTTTTTGCTTCAAATTTTATGTAGCACAAGGAAATTAAATTTAATGACTCAATTTTGATTTTTTTAGGATCAAGTGCTACTTTTACAATGGGTTAAGGAGAATATTGAATTTTTTGGTGGTGATCCATCAAGGGTTACAATTTTCGGTTTGAAATTTTAGAATTTTGAAAAAAATATTTTGGAATTAATTTTGGAATTATTTAAAAAGGTCAAGATACCGGTGGTGTTTCAACATCTTTACATTTGCTCAGTCCTCTTTCTACCGGTAAAATTTGATATTTTCAAAATGTTCGAAAATGTAATTTTGGTGTTTTTAGGTCTATTTCAAAGAGCGATTGTCCAATCAGGTCAGTTAAATATGAAAATCTTAAATTACTTGATAATTGGCCGAGCGAAGCTAGCACATCTAATTTTGAAAATTTTTGAAATTTTTAGGAAATGCTTTGTGTCCATGGTCAATCGAGAAAAAGCCGATGGATGTGGCCAAAAAAATGGGACAAATCATCGACTGTCCTTCCAATAACTCTCTTTTATTCTCAGAATGTATCAAAGTAAGCCGTCATATCCTATAAAATTTGGAATTTTCATAAATTTTATAAATTTTAGGCCAAGAATTCAATGGAACTTGTTGTTGTAGTCCCCATGTTTTTCGTAAGGAAATTAAAATATTTGGGAAGGAAATTTTAAAAATTTTAATACTGAATTTTAGACATGGTTTTTGGATCCAATTTCTCCATTTGCTCCAGTAATCGAAAATAACGTCGAAGGTGCGTTTTTAACAGGTGACCCAGAAACATTGTGGTCTCAAGGGCCTATTAATTCCGTACCCTTAATTATCGGTATGACCAAGGATGAAGGAACTGCAGTTCACTCTGAAGGTATTTTAATTTAAATTTTCTGAAAATGAAATTTTCTTGAAATTTTTAACAAAATTGAAAAATGACATTTTTTTTTAAATTTTTAGTTGTTTTAATGAATCCATCATTTACGAAACAATTGAATGATGAATGGACCACCTATGCCCCTATCACATTCCACTATGAACCCTCAGCAATTAACTCGAAAATAATCCGACAAAAATATTTCGGAGATCGTGATGTTGGAAATGAAACTCGTGAAGAATTGGGTAATATTTACACCGATCGGAATTTCGGTGCTTGTACTCGAGAAGCGGCCCTTCTACATGCTAAATCCAACGCCACCTATCTTTACCTTTTCTCTTTTGTTGGTGAATATTCTTCACTTGATACACTTGGAGTTCCTGAATCTGATTGTAATAGACAAAGTTTTAAAAAAATTCGAAAATTTTACTAATTTGAATAATTTAATGCTTTTTCAGATATCGCCCACGGAGATGACCAAATGTACATTTTTAACAACACCAATTATTTCAAAGGATTTTCAAAGAATTCAGACTCTGAGAAGATGTCACATCAAATGGTCCAAATCTTCACTTCATTTGCCTATGAAGGGTAAGTAGAATTAATAATTAACTAAAAGTCTGGTTAATTAAATCCTAGTTATAATTAATAACTTAAACTAAAAAACATGATTTTTTAGGCGACCATCAAATTTCTCTGCAAATTCCCAGTCAGACACTTGGCAACCAATTTCAAGAACAATGACTAGAAATCCAAGATGGTGAGATAATGATTTAAAAATTGTACAAAATTTTGATTTTTTTTCTTGAAATTCCAGGTATGAAATCGATTTGAAAGAATCGAAATTTATAACCGTCCCATTCAATGACCGTTTAGATTTCTGGATGAAATTTAACGAATCTGGTCGAAATGAAATCCTTCAGGCAGAATTACAAGTTGACTCTTCAAACACCAATGAAGTTGAGAGTGCACTCAATTTGAATTTAATGTCACCACCTGATGAATTTGGTGATTCAAATATGTTCAGATCTTTCGCTCTGCCTGAAACTAAAGATGCCAAAAGTAACGCAGCTATTTCTGGTCAATTGGTTCCAGAGGGTGCTGCCTCAGATTTAAATTCTGGCGCTTTTGCTGGGCCTAAAGCAGGTGCCGTAAGACCAAATTTTGTCCAATTGGATGACCCAATCGCTCATGTTATGCGCGATTATAGCCAAGGTTATCCCAATTCTGGTAATAGAATAATGCATGCCAAAAATAATTACTTGAAATTTAGCACCATTCAGAATACTACTCGTATTTAACTTCATATATTAATTTGAATTTAATTTAATTTAAGATAACGGTCCCTTCCACCTAAAGTCTAAATTTTGTTAATTATTATCAAATGGCCTTTTTGTGGGGACTTTGGTCAAAGAAATCTCTTTAAAATACTCCACTCTAGAAACATTTTACACAGAAATTTTAGAATATATTTTTTTTATTATCAAGTCCTAAGTACTTTTAAAAATCATTGGTTATATTTCTTACATTTATTTACGAGTAAATCGTTTATCAAAATTTTAATTTAGCATTTCCGTGTAAAATATATCTATGAATATAATAAAAAAAAGTTTCAAGTCTCTATAAGTGGAGTACTTAAAGAGATTTCTTCGACCAAAGTCCACCCAAAAAGGCCATTTGATAACATGTGGCAGAATTTAGACTTTAAGTGCATGTGGCATTGAGCCTTAAAAAATTTAAAATTCAAATATCTTAGGCGTATCTGAAGCAAGTCATTTTGCTCGACCACGACAAGCTACCACAAGACGGCCAACAGCAAGAACAACTCGTAGACCTGTAAGAGTCTCAACACCAACAACAACAGCTCGACCCCGTAACGTCGTTCGACGACTTTTGAACCGAATTCGAAACAGATCAGGCTCCAATAATACTTCAGGAGCAAGAACAGGATTTTTAGGCAGAGTTCTTCAAAGAATCCGATCATTTTTCCAATTCTGGGTTAACATGGTTATGAATTTATTCATGAGAGTCAGAGGTCTTTTCGGAGGTGGTGGTTCAAGTTCTAGTTCTGGAGAAAGGGGTATAGGTGCACTTGTCTCAAGGTTTAGATCACTTACCGGAGGTAAGCTAAAAAAAACTCAAAAAATATATTTATATACGAGTATTCGTACATTTTAAAATTATTTTGGATGATTAGGATCAGGATCAGGACGATCAGCAGGTTCAGGAGGCGAGAGTGGAAGTGGAAGTTCTCCATTAAGTAATTTAGTGTCCACAATCAGAGGTAGGCTAACTGGATCAGGCTCTGGAAGTTTTGGGGCTACTGATGTTATCGAATTATTTAGAGGTTAAGTCATAGCCTAGCATTAAATTAGTTAATTTTAAATTAAATTTCAAAATTTTTTAGTCAGTTCAGTTCAATTCAATCAAATTTTAAAATCTACCTAGATATTTTTCTTAAAGATTTCTTCTTTTGCACTAATTTTGATAAATTAAAGTAGGTTAGGAAATCTTTATCTTTGCCCCTAACTATCAGTATTTAATTAGTTATACTAATGCTCGTCTTGTGATTAAGATTGTAATTTAAACTAGATATAAAAGTTTAGTATATATATTGCAATTTTTGTAATAATTCTTTCTTTAAAATTTAAAAGTGTACTCAAGTTAAGAATTCAAGACCTAATTCCTAATAAACTAGATATTTTTTCTAAAAAAAAGTAATAATTTCAGTAACTTGGTTTCATAAGTGTCCTTAATTCTAATTATAATCAATGGCACTAAGTTTAACAATTACGTAGGTAGGGTATTTTTTACGTAATTACGTAATTTATTTATAAAAGTACAAAATAATGTGCATTGAGATTACAAAAATTCATAAAAGTTCATAAAAATGGAATAATATGCACAAAAGTATACTTGTGACACGACTCGCATGCCAAATTAATATTAGATTAGATTAGAATGGCAATAAAAAAAATAAATAGTTAGGTATTCGCTTTAGTTAAAGTTAAAAATATTTATATTAAAAAGGTTTTTAAATGGTATAAAAAACTGACCTATTTAATTTATGTAAGCCTATTAAATCTCCAGTCTTATTCAATACTTGTTTGCTTGTAGATTAACTGACAAAAAAAGTTAATCGATCTCTATATCCGGTGGAAGTAATTTTTCAAACTCCTTAGCAAGATGCTCTTTCATATCGCGTATGATTGCATTTTTTCGGTTTATTTCTTCACTACAAAAAGTCAAAAAAATACCATTTGTAAAATTACGAATCATACGAGTATTATTTACTAGATTCTAGATTATTAATCTTTATACCTTTTAAGCTTTAATTTAGCTTCATATTTCTGATCTTCAGACTTAGGATTAGGATTAGATTTAAGCTCGGCCAACTCTCTTTCGAGATAGGAGTTAGTTTCCGTCACTTTGAGGACCTAAAATTAAGAAAGAAAATATGAATCAGCTATGATATTATGATATAGGTTACATCCATCAAATTATATCAGTAAATTAGAGATCAGATGAAATTATTTTTAAAGTAAAACTTCTATATAGCAGTAAAGTAGTAGACTATATACTATATAAGTATAAGGTGCTCGTAGGTACGAAATTATAAAAAGCAAGTTATAAAGAGACCGAAATGAAAGAAAGTTTTAAAGACATTATTATATTTAGAATTAAAACCCATTGTACCAATACCAATGGCCAATGGCTTATTGACCTTTTTAAGGTCACTTTGAAGCCAAATTTAGCAGGGGTTAGCAGAGATTGAGCTCAATTTCTCTCGATTTCGTAAATAAAATTAGGTATTTACGAAATCGAGAGAAATTGAGCCGTCCTTTTTTTCATTAAAATATTGTTAGTAATCTAAATTGTCTAACTTATCTTAATCGTAAGCATAGAATGTGACATTTTTTGGTCCCTTAATTATATAGAAATTTTACATAGTTTGAAGCAAGTAAAAAATGTAACTAACCTGTTCATCCAAGTATTTTACCCGAGAACTGAGCAATAGATTTGATTTTGTCTGCTTGTCTAATTCCTCTTTATGAGACCAGGTCATATCAGCTATCTAATAAGAAAATAGAAATTATTAAATTATTAAATTAGCATTTTTTAAAACTCTGGAAATCTAATTTGCTCCTCTTAAATTGTATTTAAGTGAGGATGAGACCAAAAATGGTGCACCAGACCTGAATTGACTTTAGATATTATAGTAGGGTACCTTTTAAGTACCCTTCATAAAAATAATAAGTGCTAACTTTTAGGTTAGTTGATGTTAATAAAAAAAATATTTACCTGGTTAGTAAGCTTTTTCTTCTCTTCATTTAAAATAAAATTTTTCAATTTAAAACCATCAAGTTCCATAGCCAATAATCGCTCTTTATTAGCACTATCAACTAAATCCATTCGTTCCTCAATATGACTTTGATGTTGATGATTATTATTATTAACATGATTTTGATTATCTTCTGCTACCGAGTATAATTTTGGCATAGAGGAAGAGGAAGAGGAACTTGAATTTCCATTTACACCTTGCCCAGGGTAGGAATACTTATTTCCATGAATTGATCTTTTAGCAGATTTTTTAGCTGGTTGAGATGGTGGTGGTGGTGATGGTGGTAGTTGTATATCACTAATATCATCACTTCCATTATTAATATTATTATCATTAAATACTTGCTGAAAGAAAGAGGCCTGCTCGTCACAACTTGATGTAAATAGACCCTCAGCTTCCAAAACTTGATCTTTAAAAATGACCAAACTCTGTGATTTCAACTCGATAAGTCCAGTTTTAATCATTTCATTCTTCCTTTCATTGTTGTAGGGAACACATTGAGCTTCTTCATCACATATAATCTCTCCAAGTTCACTAGTTTTAATTTTTAAAAATGTAAAATTAAGATAACATTAATATAAAAAGCCTGTCAAATCTAAAAGAATGACATATTTCTAAAATGATCTCTTCGGATTTCAGCCATTTGCATTATAAACCTCATATCATAAATATAAAGGTCATAAAGACCATTATAACCCCAAGTTAACCATTTTAGAATCACTTTTATATTTATAAATGCATTATTGTACTTACAAATCATTCAGTGATCTCGGCCAAAATATAAAATCACCATACTTGACCCAAAAAATATCATGAGGATTATTATGATCCATACTTCTTTCATCAACTCCAAATCGATTTGATTGTCTTCTTGATGGTGGTCCTTCTTGATGGTTGTCACTCATACTCATTACAAATTATCATCGAAAACACCTACAAAATATCAAAAAATTGATATTTTAAATAAGATTTTTTATAATCAAAATCAATTAGCCTTAATAAGACTTAAAGCCCTTATATATAAAGTTTAACATATCTATTTACTTGTAATTCAGCTCTTAAAGATCCTATTTTGACCGTGATTTTATTTTACATTTAGGTACATGCAAGCATAAATTTGGAACTTATCTTTAGCCTTAGCCTTAGCCGGCTGAATCTGAATTAAATACAATAGGTACACATGCCACATGCAATGCAATACATAAATAAGGTACACTATACTTACCAAATATTACCCTTTCTTCGGCTAAAATTAAAAATAATAGAAACTTTTATAATATATTTTGTAGATACAATTTTAATTACAATTAAGTACCTAGTACAATTACAATTAAATTACAATTAAAAACCTAAAAATCTAAAAAGAGTAATTTTACTGTAAAATGTAAAATATACGAAACGAAGTTTTAAAATTTTTCCGCTTTTTACAATCAAAAAAGTCCAGTTTGGGTATTTTGAGAACATTTGATTTTGATTTGACCGAACCGACTTGGACAGTCCAAGTCAGTGTCCCGTCCCAAGTCCAAGTTGGACGGACTTGGTAACTTCTTCATTTTTCATGTCAATTATTGTCAAATCTTTGACATTTTTATGCTCTGAACTCTGAACTGAAAACCTGATTTTGTCCTTCGTCCTAATCTATTTAGTTGTGTTATTTTAGTTAAAATTAAAATTGGGAGTTTGAGAACTGAATTAAACGAATGAATGATAACATAAATTATAAGCATTTTTCTCGATTTAGTAATTCTATTCTAGTTACTAGTTTAGTTTAGTTTAGAATTAGAATCTAAATCAAGAAAGCTATAATATTCCATTCCATTCCAAATTCCAAATTGGAATTTCCAACTAAATATATTAGAATGAAAATGAAATGAATTCCAGATCCAGAATCAGAATCGAGTTTTTTAGAGCTTAATATAATCATGCTGAAAAAAAAGCCTCATGCTTGTAGAGTAGAAATATCTAATCTAAGAACCTGATTCTGGAACTGGAATTCATTCTAATTATAATATACGTATTTAGTTGGAATATTGTGACTAAAATTAGGACTTTCAGAGCTGAATTAAAAGTACGAAGTTAACATATACCCTACTCGTAAATAAACGAATATTTCTCGATTTCTTCCAACTTTTTTCGACATGAAAAGATTGAAAATTGTAACTCATTTTATTTCTAATTTCTATTTCTATTTTATATTCTATTCTATATCATACATTTCTTTACACTTTTTATATTGTGTATTTAAGTTTACATTATTTATATCAAGATTATTTATAAACATTGTGTTGTATAAATAATAAATAGATATACGAGTATAACAATAAAGTCTTTATCTTTATAAAACTAGAATTTTTTAAAAGAATAAATGCAAATAATGAAAACACAAAGCTCCAACTTATAGTTTTGTATAGGCTTAACTTAAACTTTTTTTAAATTATTTCGACTACAAAACCTAAAACTGGCATGATTAGTGTTACATTTACATTAGTATACTAGTGTATTGATTAGCAATGACAAAAAAATCTGACAAAATAATCTGACATCAGGAAATTAGAAAATTCTTTAATTTTCTTGGCTTAGGTTAGGTATATTTTCAATTTCTCTCTTATTTTATGACTACGACTACAGTCACAGACACAGATAGTTTCAAGTTAAAGTGCCTAATCAAAAATCATTTCAAAAAATCAAAATTTAGGTAGTTTAGATAAATTAAAATTTTTGTAAAAAGTAGATTAAACTTAATTTTCACTAGGGCTTGATTAGTCATTTATGTCACGTCCAGATTAGATTTAGAATCAGTATGGCTTTACAAACTTACAATTAGACATTTGATTGAAGTCAAAAAATTATATACCTTTATACCTAATATATTATAATATGCTGATTGTTTAAAGTTTGAAATTGATCTAGTCAAAAAAATCACAGAAAAAATTCCAAATCAAAATTGAATATCATTTATCTACTTAAACTATTTAAGATTAACTATACTTACCTAAACTAAACTACTTACTTAACATTAACATTAACATAAAAGTATTGTAAAGATGAGTCAATTTTTAAAAAAATAACAAAAAATATTAAAAAAAAGGGAATATACCTACATAAAATATAACTAATTAAATAAAATTTGTTCTAGAGTCTTGTGAAATAAAAATAATTGGTAATTGGTTGCAGCATTTTGACTTTTAGTATTTAAAATTTACACCCATTTAAATATAACTAAACAGCTAATTACTTAGAAGTTACTAATTCTTATTTCAAAAAGCTAGTTAGTATTACTAATCATTAGTTAAAAATAGACTTAAGTGCGTAAAGCTAAGAGAGATTTTTAATTCTCCTCGCCATCCTCGTTGATGAAGACTTTGACCAAATGCACCGGATTATATTGATCGGGATCGGAACTATTAAAAAATATAAAATTTTGTTTTATTCTAGCATACAAATTACATGATAGGGATTACATAATATCCGTATTAAGGTAAATTGAGCTTATCAAAATATCAATAAACTGTATTTTACATACATTATTTGATTTACTTGCTGCTGTTGCAATTTTAATCGTTTTCTCAGTCGAGCTTCCTTCGGGCTGTAGTAATAATCTGGATATTTCTTTTTGTGATCCTCGCTCGCCTGACGAGACGCCGCAAAATAATCCTCCTAAAAAAAGAATCAATTTTTTAGAAATTGGGAAACCTTATGGTGTTAAGTTACTAATTAAGGATACCTTTAAGTCACTTGATAGATTTTTCCACATGATTCCAAGACGGACACTTATATCCTTATTGTTCTCAGAATATTGTGAGGCTAGCTTTTTCCTCCACTCATTGGCAAATATCATAAAAGCATTTGGAGGTCTAGGTATTTTTTCTTTATGTTCCACTACAATAGAAAGAGATTAAGATTAGTATTTAAATATTCTGGAAACATACACCGGTAAAGGTTAATGATTAATTAGATTATGAACAAAATATAAAAATAATTATGTCTTGAACAAACCTTGTCCATCTTTGCTGCTACTACCGTCATAGATTTCCTATCGAAAAAATGAAATTAAAGTATTAGTATGAAATTAGTATACACTAATTTAATCCAATAATTTTCATACATTATTTTTATTTTGGTTCCGAGTTTTAGCGGACGTAGAATTCAGTTGACTTTTATTAACAAGTGGTTCTTTGGTCAGAGTTTCTGATGGCCAGTCCTCGTCAATGTCCCGAATGTTCAGCGGGTCTATTTTGATCGTAATATGCAAGTCATCAATATTATCATCATCTTCAATATCCTCTTTATTCTCGTTATTTCCCTCGGTTGATGCTGAGGGATTTCTTCCATCAGGTTTTGTAAAGAGAGAGTTTTCTGTACTATTACTATCATTGTTCATCTACAAAATATCATTAATAAATTAGGTACCTACCTACTTTTAAATAACTTTATAAAATTATATTCTAAGCTAACTAAATAAACTTACTGGGATAACTTTTTGAGGTGGTGAAGTTTCCCTTTTTCGCTTCAAACTCAGTGGAGTACTCGAGCTTTCTTCGGTCTAATAAAAATATATGAAAAACTCAGACAAAATGCATACAATTCATTTATTTAAGGTCTAAAAAACTCGATTATGACCTCAATTTTAAAAGAATAAAATAGATAAAAGAACGTTTGAGGTCATTCGGATTTTCAATCAATTACTAATCATGTCATATTTCAATCTAGCTTTTTACGTACTAACCATGTTATTTGAAGTTGATGGTCCATTTTTGGTGGGTGTGGGATTATGACCAGGTGAAAGAAGTCCACTACTCTCAGGTGACGTCGATGAAGAGGTATTGAGTGAAGATGATGAATTCGACCCTTGTCTTGTGTCTCCAACGGATGAAAGCCCCTTTACTTGAAGATTCTCAGCAGTCGCTAAAAAACTGTCAAGATCCGATTCATAAACCTACAAAAAACAATCGAAATGAATGTAATAATCTACTAATCACGCCTTTAAATTGCATTTATACTATAAAATAAGTAAGTATCTGTAAATACCTACTATAGCTAGATTAATAGAGTTAATTTATCTTGCTTACCGTGACTTCTCCCTTATACATAAACTCAACAATTGAGCGTATTTCATCAAATTTGAAGCCATTCAGTATGATGATTGGATGCTGAATTGTATCATGAAGGTCAAATATTTCCTATAAATGTAAATAAAGAAAAATTACAATTTTGGTCCATTTTCTTTAAAAGGATCAATTACAATTAGGTACCTACAATTATTTGAACTTACTTGAAAATAAGGACTACATGCTCCCAGAATAATTTTATGAGACTTGATAAACTTTCCTTGGCAGCTCAGCGTAACATCGACCAATTGCTCCTTCTCATAAAGATCCATAAACACCTTATTAAATAGAAATAAAATGTTATTATCCAAAATCGAAAAATGTTTTAGAAAATGTTATTACTTATTACTTATCCTAAATCAGATCAAAATTAAAATTAGATATCTTACCTTTAATAGATTATTGGTGTGATTAGTCCATCGAAGATTAAACTGTTGCGATTGCGAACTCATTTTGGATGATTGGGGGGTAAGTTTTTATAACATTGATTTTTTTCAAAATATTTCGATTTTTCAGTCTTTTATGGCATTATAATTATAATTGGTAAAAGCTATCGTCTTGTGACATTATAATTAGGTAGTCATTCAAAAACACCTAAAATACAAATTAATAAAAAAAAATTAATTAAATATACTTACGATTTATAAAATCACCTTTAGATTAGAATTAGGTAGCTTTAAAACTTAAGCCCATAAGTTTATAATGCATCTATTTAGATGTAATTCAGCTCTTAAAGATACAATTTTGGCCGTCTATTTCACATGCACTTACTTGTGAGATATTGAGATCAAATTGGATCTTTCAGAACTGAATCATAATCAAAATGTGATATTTTTCATGCATAAAGTAAAAGTACCCTACCTTAACCTTAACTTTGGTGATCTAAATATTAAAAATAATAAAAATTCTGTATGAAGAAATGGTAATCTGTTTATATTTTTTATAATATGTATGTACCTACTAATTACAATTACAGATTCAGATTCAGATTACATTTTACAAATCACAATTAATTATAAATTAGGAGTAATATAAAATTAATTAAAAATTAAAAAAATCGTGAGAGTTTTAAATTTTTTCCGCTTTTTACAATCGAGCAAATTCTATATGGGTTATATGAGAATCATTTGCTCTTTTGAGAATTTGAATTTTGACATTTTGAATTTTGACCCTATAGACATAGACTGTTAAGTCTTTGGCATTTTATGCCAAAGATGGCATGAATTCAGCACTGAAAACCTGGATTTGTCCTTAATTTTTATGTATCAATAGGTATTTAGCTGTGATATTGCTCTTAAAATTGAGAGTTTCAATTGTGATATTGTGGCTAAAATTGGGAAAAGCTCAAATATATAAAATATTTGTAAAACACGACTTTTTTAGATTCTTTTTTTTGAAGATTTGTAATTTTTTGTAATTGTAATTTATAAGTTTAAATTTTAAATTCCATGTGTTTATAGATTATAGAGTATGAGTATAGGGTGCTGGATCTATGTTCTAGTTCTATATAGTAGATACAGTGTGTTCTAAAATAAAAGTAAGGAAACATAGAAAAAATCTTTACATACCTCAATATACGATACATTATATATTAAAAAGTTCGTGTTTAATCCCAATTCCTCGATTATTCAATCAAATTGATACCAAAATAAAGCATCATAGAATTTCTACTTAATATACATATGGTAATTTCAAGGTTTTTATAAAAAACTATACCTAAATGTTTTTTAATTAGCTACTTATAGATACCTATAGTAAACTAATTGGGAGTGGGAGTATCCTGCAGCAAATTTTATGGAAATTTTATTATTTTGGATTTTAGAATTTAGAATAATAATAGGTATAGCTATACTGTAGTACTACAGTTGATGTAAAAAATCGGATCATCAAGATTTCGATGAATCTTCCAAGGTCACCATCTAGTACAATGGTAAAATTATGCAAAAAATTGGAATAAAAATGTGCCAGTCATGTCACATGTTACAATGACATTAGGGTGCGAAAACAATATCTTTTGTCTTCGCAAGCAAGTTTAATTACATAAACTTCGAGATATAATTTAAACCTATAATTAAGTCCTGTCATTTAAAAATTTAATTTTTAATATAGGCATACATGCTCACATAAGGTTTTTTAAAAGTTCAAAAGCCTCAATTTAAGTTATTTTTGTTTTAGTTAGAATTAAGTGGGTACTATCTAGTAAGTGTAAATTTTAATATTTAAGATAATTGTGTATTTTCTGTGTTTTTGATCGATAATTGTGCTGGATTCTGGAAAAAAAATTATAATTTTATGATTAATCTGCTATAACTCATACATAGAGGTTATACCTAGTGTATATATATTACTCATAAAAATTATGATTTTTAAGAATTATTACATAGGTAGGGTACTTTAATATGTATTGTTATTATGAAGCCTATTTTAATGCTATAGCTTACAAGTATAGGTATAGTAAAGGTAAAGGTAATTATAAAAATGATAGACAATTAAACAAGAAATTTATTCTCTGACACACATAAAATCATTCTTATATACTTTTCCATATACATGCAGGGTTATATATACCAGCATATTTTACAATCTGAACGTCAGTAGGGTACTGTACCTGTTTAAAAAGCTATCTATTAAATATATTTTAATTTTATGAAATATTTATATATACTAGATTCAAAATCAAAATTTTTTAATAAAATCAATAACCATATGCACTTTTCAATAAATGAGAAACAAATAGCAAAAATTCTGAATGTAAAATCCCTGTTAAAAATTGCCTATTTAAGTATTTCAAGCATGATTTCTAATATCATGCAAGCAATAGGCAATACAATGCATTATCCATAGTCCATAAGTAAAAGTGTTTACTTAACATTTAAATCGTATACAATACAGTAATACCTACCCATCCAGTACAGTCGGAACTTAAAATCTCTGTCATGCTTTACAATAGTAAGGTACCTATGTAGTACCTATCCATACTATATACATAGTGCAATAAAATAAGGTTTACAATAGACAATAATTTCCAACTTAAACCATTCAAAATCTCATAGTTCGCAATTCTTTAATTCAAAATCCAAAATTAAGTGAAAGGATCCTATCTAGCTAACTATTTGTTATTTATACATTCAGTTTGTGTTTTTCCAAATAAATCGAGACAAGTAAAGGTTCTTCTACATATTAAAATTTTATATTTTGAAAACTAAATTTATATTTGAAAACCAAGTCAAAATTTCTAAAAAATGTTTCCAAAATTTCCGAATTTTTTTTTTCTTAAATCTGCACCTAATCTATTTAGATCTTGATTTTTTTATAAAAATCTATTTTTTATCACATGCAAATTTGTAAATCTTTACTTTCTTGTAATTTCCGATTGACTTGAATTTGTGTATTTACAATTACGTACTTCTAAATCTAAATACTACATAGATATAATATGTACTAACATTTAATAAGGCACAAGCGCCGTATACTTTGTAAGAAACCTGCCAAATCTAATTTTAAATATACTTTAGTATACAAAATACACAAGGTTATACTACATTCTACATAGTTGAATCGATAATTTCTATTCTCCGACTTACCTACATAAATATATGGGACAAAAAACTTCCAAATATTAGTACATATTTACCCATACCAAATCAATAGAACTTTACAATTTAATATCTCAAGTACCTTTCAAAAAATTATTAATTACGCCAATAGCATAACAATGAAATCGTTCAAACTGTATAATTAACTACTATACAATCACTTTCTTTCAGTCTAGGATCTACAGCTACATCAGTGAGATTACCTTGTTATACATAAGTAGTCTACAATCTACAGAAATCAAGTTTTTTTTTGTTAAAAATGTAGTGTTTTTGGCAAAAAAAATTTGGTCAAAATGAACAATAATGAGAAATGTGTGATCGAGCCATTTCAGAGGCAATTATTGGGGGAAGATGGGGAGAAATGTTCAGCTGGTCATTTGCAAAAATTTCGACTGACACGAATGAAAAATTTTGTCAAAATTTTAATTTGTCCATTGTTGGTTTTTGTGGTGATTTGTGTGGGTTTGTTCATTGTTGTGAAGGGACTGGAGGGTTCTGATTCTGGGAGAAGGAATAATATGGACTTTTTAGAAATACCTCAAGAGGAAATTATTTCAGAATTTGATGCCTTACTAGTAAGTTAATAGTTATATGGAAAGGCAGAGTTTCAAATGAGCCAGTTGTTATTTTGACATCAAATTACGGCTATATTTAGAGATAGCCAAGATATTGTCATTTATCTTACATAGGATATAATATACGGGTTTTAGGCCTTTACCAATGTTAAGCATCATTTAAAGGCCAGAAAGCCGAGTATGTATTACCAGAAGATATCCTTTCAGGTCTAAATATCAATACAGTACCATAACAACTAGTTTTTTTTAGAAAAAAAGGGTACCTATATCCAAATTTTCAACGTTTTTTTATTTATCGAGTATTTTAATAGGCATTTTATGTTAAATCACCCAATGTATTTGCCTTGACCTTGCTTTACCCACTAAAGTTAAGGTATAGGTACATATAAGTAATACCTTAACTATTACTTACTTAATTATGTAAGAGTATATAGTATCAGTAGTATCAGTACTTATATAGCAAGTTAACTAAATATTTAAGTGATACATGCAATATGATTATAGCAATAGTATTTAGTATACCTATCTGTAATTTGATTCGAAATCTGCTGATTTTTGCACTAATATATTATAGATTTTATTTGTTCAGTACCTACAAGTACTTTACTTATTATTATAGGTACAAAAGTAGTATAATATTAAACGTGTATACGGAGTACGGAGTATACTCGTATCTATGCATCTAATACATCTATACGGCTATAATGATCTGTATTTAATTTTAATAATATCCTTATGATCTAGATGTTTGCACAATTTTGCATGCTTATATTACTTACAAATAGACATAATACATAGTGTAAGTTGGTTGAACATATTTTTTGAAACGTGCCATATTTTAATATCTAAAAAGTGTTGTTTGAACAAAAATATTTTTTGCATTTAAAAAATTTCAAATTCTTGCGTTTTAAAATAGAAATGTGTTCGTGTTCATTACCTACAGATTAATAATATAAATGAGTCCTAAATTTAGTCGTAGGTTAAGTATTATAAATTATAACTATTACATTTACCAAATACATAGGTTTAACTAATTTGTATTATGTAATATGTAATGATATTTGTAGTTGTAGATAATGTAATATTTGGATCTGTAATTTTCAATTTAGGTAGGTAGCTAATCTAAACTAAGTTACCTATTCACAGTTTTTTATTACCAATTTTATCGTTTTCCTGATGGATATTGTTAATACATCATAATTTATTCTTATAATTATAAAGTAAAACTGTTCTATAAGCAACTCAAATATTCAAATTTTCAAGTTATAAAACGAAATATTTAAATTTTAGGTCGAAAAGGGTCACAATATAACAGAGGAATTGTATAGCAAATTGAATTCTAAAGATTGGCGATATTGGCATACAAATTCTTATGACGAGGCTGTGTATGTTGGCCGAGGTGACAATAAGGGGACTTACAAAATATCTGTAAGCTATTATTTAAGCTCTGAAATACCAAATTCTGAGCTAAGATTTTTCTTTATCTACTTCTAAGGATAAGTACAGGGCATAACCTGGTTTATTAGAGCTGAATTGATCACAGTATAATTTTATTTTAGGGCGAGATGCCAGCAAGTCCAGAAAAAATAGTCGAAATAATTTTTACGGATTATGAACTTGTGCCTGAATG
>JAQIXA010002687.1:0-16717 GCA_034699045.1 Nanhermannia cf. coronata Gr-Ori-00579 | reverse complement strand
ATATTCGAAAATCATCAAAAAATCCTTATATTTTACTATTTCAGTCAGTTTTTTGATGATTTTCGAATATTCCCGCTTCGATTTGGAGGTGTTTGCAGCGGAATTTGCCAAAATAATTATCAAAATCGAGCTTTGGACTAAATTTTGCGTCGATATTGCACTACAAAAGCTGTGAACAGCACAAATCCTGGACCCCACTTTACGTCAATCTTTACTACTCATACTAATAAATTGACAAATTTTTGCAAATTATTTTGAAAGCTAAAATTGCAGCAGTCAAAATACATCAAAAAAACTACATTTTTTTAAGTAAATTTTTGCACTTGAATTTGCTAATTTAATCAACATGTCTAGACTACTATATCTAGTCTCGTAATTCATTTTCATATTGAATTAAACTATAACTTTTTAAGTCAAAAAAACTTCATTGCGGTTTGTTAGACATGAGGAACCGTGTTTTACTCAACTTGTACGAGTAGTGAGTAGGGTACTGATAGTAGGTAGGGTACTATTTAAAAATATGCAAAAATTTTGTAAGAAACTCGAGAGAAATTTTGTACAAAAAAAAGTTCTTTAAAAAAGTTTTTGGTTTCGGTTTCTTCCTCTGCTTTGGACCGGAACGAAATTCATCATTCTGTTTAAATAAGAGATAAAATTTCCACTTTTTTTATACGAATTTATATGGGATCTTATGGAGAATTTTAGAGCTTTTACATTTTCTACAGTTTTTTTTTGTAGAAAAGTTATCTTGTACTCGTAGAGAAAAATTAAATTCTACCCTTAATTAAATAGTTATTAGAGCTGATGCTGATATTAGATATGAATTAGTTTATAGACAAAATATCAGCTAAATAAATATCAAGTAAGTCTTACTGTAATATTAACTAAATTTAGAAAATGTCAAAATTTCAGAATTTTGACTAAAATTTCAGAATTTTGACTAAAATTTGGCTTCGAAATGAATAGAATTAGATCAGGATTGATTTAAAAATTTCATAAAATTTTCACTTACGAGCATACTTAGATACTTATATATTAGGATTCAATTAACTACACCTTAGCTAAATTAGTAAATGTGCGAGCTAAACATTGATGAAATTTTCGCATTTTTTGGGGTCAAAAGGATGTCAAATTCAGAATCTCCGTTATCGATGGCCACTTAAATCTCATTTTTGATCTTTTTCCCATTTGATTAACATAGGAATCTCTTAAGGGATCCAAAGTACCTCAAGGGATGGGGCAATCTGAATTTTTTTTGTCAAAATGGCACAAATATACCTTATAAGTATAAGGGTCCTTCATTATCAAATTTTGCTACAAACCATTCAATAGTTTTCGAGATGACAAGTTTAGAATCTGGATATTTTCAATATTTTATAATATTTTTAGAAAGATTTTGTGAAACGACTTTAGAATTCGGCAATTTGTCAATTCTTGAATTTCATGATGTTTAAGGTTTTAAAGATCATTTTTGAATTGGATATTTTGGCCGATAATTTTAGAAATTAGATCTTTCTTTTTCTTTCGTATTTTCTAATTAATATCTCATCAACTTTTATGACTATCTATGGTATACTGTTCTAGTCTTGCATTTCCATTTAATAGTTATTAGCATTTTTAATTGAACATAAAATTCGGGGAAAAAATGCACGGAAACTTCCGCCCCACTACTAAATGAGCATATTAACTCGAAAGAATTTCTAATTTCATTTCAATTTCACTCAAAAGATAGAAAGAAAAAGTACATTAAATGGAAAATTTGTTTATAAATCTATCTTGAAAGCTCGCAAAAATTCTTAAAAATACACTAAAATTACTATTGATCATAAAAATGCAATTTTTCATAAAAATTGCGGAAATCTGGGTCGAAAACTTAGGATTAGTAGGTACTCAAAGCGATGATTTTCAAGAAATTTTTACAAATTACGGCTTTCAAAATGGCTTGCTTATCTCAGATTTCAATTTATAATCCTAGATTTCGTCGTAATATAATCAAATCAATTGGACGGAAACTAGGATTTTACATTGAAAATTCAGATAAGGATTAAGGATACCATGTACTTTAAGTTGTCTTGAACTTGAAAAAATTGAGAAAATTGCCATCATATTATGCGTATTTTACATGTATTAAATTCAAGAAAGTGCGAGCTAATTGCAAATTATATTGCCATTTAATTTGCATGGAAAATTCGCTCAAGTTAGTCCAAGTAAATTTCTGAGAAATTTATTTCTAATTTTGGATGAATTATCTGAAAATCTGGAAGAAAATGAGCACTTAATAAATCTTTTAGTCAATTTCACAGAATTTCTCAAAATAGTAATTTTGATCATCACAAATATAAACTATAAAAAAGAGAATTCATAACATTAAGGAAATGGTTGATAAATGGCCCAAAGTTTTTTTTTATTTTTTACTTGAACTCATTTGACAAGAAATTATTTATGAAAAAACTTTCTTTCTATTCATTTACACATTTAAATACAAAAATTTAGAGAAACCGGTCAAATATGGAACAAATTTCAAAATAGTATCTGTTTTTTGTATCAAATTTCAATTAGATAAATAGGGGTATATTAGAGATAGAGATGCATAGGAAATGTCAATACCTTGTCCACAGCTTTTGTAGTGTATCGACGCAAAATTTAGCCCAAAATTCGATTTTGATAATCATTTTGGCAAATTCCGCTGAAAACAACTCCAAAACTGAAGCGGGAATATTCGAAAAACATCAAAAAACTGACGGAAATAGTGAAATATAAGGATTTTTGATGATTTTCGAATATTCCCGCTTCAGTTTTGGAGTTGTTTGCATCGAAATTTGTCAAAATCCTTATCAAAATCGAGATTTGGGCTAAATTATGCGTCGATACACTACAAAAGCTGTGAACAAGATATTGGCATTTCTTAAGCACAAACTTAAGCACCCCCCTTTCAAAAACTTTTCGAAAATATCCCAAATTCACCTTTATCTATAGGTATTTGAAAATTTTACAAAGGATATATTCGGATTTCAGGGCTTTACCTAGCTACACCTTAGGCCAGGAAATTCGAAGATATTTTTTTAAAGAATTATTTTAAAAAAGCTCTGATTCTTTATTTTCTCAAAAAATGAAAATTCTCAATCGACAAAATTGTTTAGTTTCGAGATACGATTAAGATTAAAAATTTTCAAATTTTGAAAAAAGTTCCAATTTGGCTAATTTTCCCAAGAAAGTGTAAAGAAACGGGAGTTTTTGAGTTTAATTTAAATTAATAAATACTTATTGTCTGTCCCACAAAAGGGTGAACTTTTTAATCCCCATTTTAATTCAGAATGAGAAAGGACATTAATCAAAATTAATTTAAATATATTTGATAAATTATTTCAGTCCTTATTCTCCAGCTATACAATGCCTTGATAGTATCTACTAATAGTACTACACTATACAGTATGTAGGTTATATTCGTAATTTATGGCTTATAAATGAACTCTTATTTTATAAGAAAAAGTAGAAAAGTTGAAAGAAATTTGGAACAATTGGACAGACGGACAGACTTGACTTATCATCATCTGTTTAATATATTTTCTAACTGATATATTTTAGCTCGTTTTTGCCCCTCAATTAAAAGGGCAAATATTGGCTAAAACTAAAAATGTATCTTTATATTCCAAAATTCAATCTTTTACTGATACTTATATATATAAATAGATCGACTTGATAGACCTTTAATTAATGGGTGAATTCATACCTCTAGGTCATTCTGAATATTTTTTTAAATTCTACAAAATAAGCAGTAATTGAATCTGTTTTTCCAGTAACTGAAAGATTTTTCTGACGGCTAAAACGATCTTATGAATTACATATGGCCTTCGGATATTTCTCATTCTTGTGCTAATCTTTCAAGGAAATTGCAAACTTTTTTTTTCTCTTCTTCATATTCTTTTTTTCGTATTTTTTTTTACTCGAACCCCTCGAGAAGTTTCGCACATTTAGCAATAAAAATGAGGAAACTCGACCAAGTTGTTGGATCAGGTCAAGCGGAGATGAGAGAATTTTTTCAACTTATATAGTCTCTGTTCATCTGGTCATTTTACTCAAATAAAAAGGACCCTTTACTTCAAATATCAGATTGTTGACTAAAAATTGAATGCAAGTTATACTGTAATATAGTACAAAATCTCAAAAATCCTATACATAATCGCTTTTAAATTTTTTAATAACTTAACTTTGACAAGTAAAATATAGAAAATCGGTCCAAAATCAGGAATTTCAAAATTTTAAGGTTCTTTTAAATGGAATATTTTAAGTTTCACAGATCCTTAGGACTGATTTGAGTCTATTTTGGTTAAATTTATCCCTATTTTTTTGGTCAAACTTTACTCCTGTATAAAATTAAACCTAAATTTTTAAGTTTAGTTTAAGTTAGACCAAAAAATAAGATCAAATTCAACCAAAATAGGGATGAGATTAAATCAGAGCCCTAAGGAATCGAGATCTTTTAGCCTGTTTTCTATGCAAAAATGTTTTCTTTAATTTCCAACTTACGATTAGACTTAAAATTTTGAAAATTTCGAGTTCAGAAGTTTCTTTAGTTTTTCAACTTGACATTTTTAGCTTGAAATGAAACAACTTTTTTTTACAAAAAAAAAGATACAAAAAGTGTAGAAAAATTGTGAGTAGACAATCTATCTTGTTTCTTTCTTATTTGGGCTGGCTGCTAATGTTCAAGTTAAATGGGTCTTTAGTATCCCAAGTGTATTTATTGCTTTCTCCCCCCTTATCTCTCAAGAACATGCCAACTATTTAGGAATAGCCAGAGGCTAAGAAAATAAAAAATACTACAACTTATAATAGTCCTATTACTAGATATACTATAGGATATACTAACAGTCTAGTGTATGAAAAACCTTCAAAGAAATCGAGACACAATACAATATGAGAAAAACTCTAAAAAATTTCGACTTTTTTGTTCTCGAAACCCTCGAGACCCTTTAACTACTCACTTACACCAGTAGGTACACAAAAACACAAATAACTTTTGAACTCTAAAATAAAATTTGAACTTTAGTGCCTGATAACCTTGTCTGTATTTCTGATTCTGGCATACAAAAAGGGCAAAAAGTTTCCAAAATAAAGCGATTTTTTCTAAATACTGAAATAATTGATACAGATACTTATATATAGCTCTATAATTCAGCTCTAAGGAACCAAATTTTATCCAATTCTAAGAAATTATAGGTAAATATAGGCCAAAATTGGGCAGTTTAAAGCTGAAACTGATCTGAAGCTGAAGCTGATCTGCAAACTAGACTTGGTTTTATGTCAAAATATGTATAAACTGTACTATATTCCTTAAATTTATACTCTTTTAGCAACTTGATGCATTTTGTGGCCTTTAATTGGCCTTTAATTTGCCTTTAATTTATATCATCTATAGTCATAATCATATCAGGTCTTTTCTATTGTAAGAGCTTTCAGTCTGGATTTCTTGGATCTTTCAAGATTTAATACTTGTTATTTCCCAGGTTGAGATATCACTCAATTGGGCAATTTTTTTCAAAAAGTGTAACAAAAAATACCTTCCCTCGACATTTTAAAAAAGTGTCAGATTTGATTACAACCTTACACATAGACAGGGTATTCTAATTCTAAAATATGAAGTAGTTTAAACTACTGATACGAGTATAAGGTATCATCAAAATATTATTTATTGAGCAAAAAAAAGCTTGAAATATGTCAGAAGAAAGTTGAGAAATTTTTGGAAACTTCCGCTCGAAAATTCTCGCTTCATTTGACTCCCCAAAAGTTAAGTCACTAACGATATATCAGATATGCCTTTAGTATGTACAAGTGTGAGGGCTCAAAAAACCGATTTCTCCTTCTTATCTCACAAAATACTGCGAAATATCATATTTCCACTATCTGTAGTATAACTTGGAGCTTTGGTATAGAAAGCTGAGGTATTTTTACGGTAGTCATTCTTTAAAAAGACACCCATACCCTTCATAAGAATTGAAATTATTAAATGGTTGTTACTTTAGAGGTACATTTCATTGTATTATAAGATTTTTAACATTATTGGTAATCCAAATTATTTGGATATTTTTAATTTTCGACCATTTTTAAGGTCAACAAAGCCTCTCCTTTAGAGGCTTGGAAATAGGTACTTACTAGTTATTTTACGACCACTATTTTGAAAACATTTTAGAAATGCTATAGGATCATACCTCTTACCTCGTAAATAATCCAGCGTATTATACCAGATGATAGCAAAATAACAAAAATCAAAGTGTTTAAAAACACATGGATTTGTTTTTTTCAATTTTGAAAGGTCAAATTATGAAATCAAAAAGTTGTATTTTGTCTTTTTTTTACCAAAAAATTTGAATTTTACAAAAAGTCAAATCGATTTAAAAACTATGAAATTTGCCATGATTGTTATCAAAAGATAAAATATCAGTAAATATGTCCTGTTTTATGCATTGAAATACCTCATAACTATAACTCAATTCCGACTTTCATAATCTCCCATGAGCATATCAGCTCATTTACATAGAGAAAGATGCAAGACTCAATTAACTACTGATAAACATAGACTAGAAATTAAAATTTAGATTAGATTATAAATTTTGGGATTTTTTTAGAATTGGACAATTTTGTCGGATAATTTAGTCTAAAAAAGGGGGGTTACGCACCGACAACCCCTAAATCTGTAATATTCGATTTCTCATGATGAGAATGAAAGGCCTTGGAGCCAGAAAAATATCATTTCAGATTGAGATTTCAGATTCCAGATCGAATCTTCTAGAGAAATCTGGAAAGAAAAGGGAAAGTATCGGCTGGAAATGAGCTCATGAATCAAACCTCGAGTTGTTGACAACATGCCAAAAATCATCTATCTATTTTATAGCCTCGGTTTATACTTTTGAGAATCGATTGTGCGTTTTATACACCCAGAAATTGAGTGGTTTTTCAAAAAAAAAACTAATTTTTTAACCTACAAAAACTTACAAAATCAATTTTTTCTCAATTTCTTAAACCTTGTCAATACACATCTTAAAATCTAACTTAAATTTGTACAAATTTTTTCAAATTTTGTGTTTTGTCAAATTTTTGAAATCGCAAAAGTTTGATATTAAGAAATTTTTTCTAAGATTGCCTAATTACAATTAGCATATATGAATTTAGGTTTTCAATTTAGTTTAGCTTAAAAATCTCGGAAATTTTTCTAATTTTTGTCTATTTTTTTTTATTTCTAGGCGAGAATCCAGCGGCCATGTACTCGAAATCCAGCGAGCTAAATTTCTCCCTTATGACCCTACTTTATGTGTCGACAATGATCTCAATTTTTCTTCAAAGATGAGCAAAATACTACAGTTAAAAAAACTTACAAAATGAACTGAAATACTCTTATTAATATTGTGAGATTGAAGTGAGAATTGAGATTAAAATAGTTAACTGAAGTTACTGTGATTTTTAGCATTGACTTTCCCGGATGTTGAATGCAAGTCGAGTTCTATAAGGATACCATTTTTGCACAAAATAGAAACATTTTAGATAAATCTACATTTAAAATAATAAAAGTTAATTTAGAGGATAACTAAAGGTGTCTATAAAAATGAAATCAATTGAAATTCTTAAAGTTATTTACGGGTGAAAGTGATTAGATTTAAGAAAATTTGAATATTTTTAACATACTGATACTACTACATAAGGTCTATAAAGTTATAATTATTAAGGTTAAGTACCCTACTAAAAGAAAAAAACCCTTAATTAAGACACTTGAACTTGAATTTCGAAATTAAAAGTGTATTTAATAATTTTCAATTCAAAATCTCAATTTTGCTAAAATTTGCAAAATTGAGCATCAAATTTTGTCGAAATTTTTATTTTAAAGAACTCTGATCTATTTAAGGCTAGTTTTAGACTAAAATATAACTATTTTGTAACCAAAATTATAATAAATATTACCATATTATGTAGTACTTAAGTCATAGTATAAGTATAATACAGTACATATAATTAAGTCTTACGAGGGAAGTGTCCCAAAAGAAATACGATTTTTTTATCTGTTTTGAGTTTTAAATAATAATAACCTACATAATTGAAAATATTTGAACCTAAGAATAACTGTAATTCAGAGTTTTGACCTTTGACCTTCAAAATTCAGTCAAATATCACTATTTTATCCCAAATTTAACATTGATATGGGCAGATATCTCGAAAACTATAAGAGAAAGAACAAAAACTTGTATTTTATAGAATTCAGCATAAAATTTTGGTCGTAAAATTTGAAATCAATTTTTCAAAAATCTCAATAATTTGACCCAATATTACAGCTCAAATGTCAAAAATTTACAAAGGTCCTTCTAGACGACAATCTCGAGTAGGTACTTGTATGGTGTCTAAAATCTAAAATGGAAAAAAGATCCGATTTTCAATTTGGGACACTTCCTTCCTTAATTTTAAGTAAAGTAAAATTTAGACTTGTTAAATTCTCACAATATAATATAAGTCGTATTTTGATACATTTAGATCTTCAGATAAAATCTTAAAATAAAAGATCAACAAATTTGTACTTTTAATGAGATTTTTATAGAAAACAAAAGCAAAAAACAAAAAATATTTAGGTAATTATAAGGTCATAGGCCATAGGGTACTGTACTAACTACTGACCTATATACTAGACTAAGTAATTAGGTACCAGATCTATGCATTTTCTCATAAGAAATTTTAAAAAAATTTCAGGAATTCTTGTTAATTTAAGGATATTAAAAAAATCTAGTCATAAGGATCAATGTTACCATATTTCAGATTAGTGTGTAAATACCTATATAAGGAATATGTTATTGATAAAATGATAAGATTTTGATTTGAGAAAATTTTGGAATGTTATAATTATAATTAAGTACTAACATAGATATAACTAACTCTATAAAGGATTGTATGTACGAGTATATAGGTACCTTCTATGTTTTTTTAGATATTTACTATCCTTATACAAAATATACTAAAATTAATATTTAATTAGAATTAAATTAGAATACTCTATACCTAGGTATGTAAGTAAAGATAACTAGGTTGTACTACATTTATGGCTAGAATTGAAATTTTTCATGTCAAAATAGTAGCTTTCTTAAGTTTTCCAAATTAATTTGACCTAATATCAGTACTTGCAGATACTTATAGTAATACTAGATACCTTAAAAATTGTCAATTTTTTATGGTTTTTGTTTGAATTTACTAGAAAATGTATGTAAGTTGTGTAATTATTAATTATATTTACCTATGTAAATTTACGCAAAAAATAAAAGTAAATGTTCCATTTTAAAAATCACAGGTACAGCACTGTTGCATCGTAAGCTTTTATGATTATTATATTTGAAATTTTAGATCTCTAGATATTTCTCAAAATTTAGACTAGCTTTAGATAGGTAATTACTTCAATTAGGATCAGAATTTGGTCTTATTTTCTAAAAAAGTATACCTAAACCTGTTAAGACCTTCCCTTTTTCTAGATATATTAGGTTCAAAATTATCAAATTTTTGTTGTATTTCCTTAATGGAAAGTAAGAGACAATGTTTTGAAAAATGATCCTTTTGATTTTTCATAAGAACTAGTACCTACGAGTATTCTCTAGAAAGTTTCATTTCTTTTTGCAAAAAATGTGAAAATTTGCGATTCTGCCTGTCGACTTCCACCCTGCCCACTTTTTTAACAAAAAAACTTACAAATCATGTTCTAAAACTATTCTAGAAATTGGGTCATTTGACCTAAACCAGAATGTCCAAAAAATCATGTCCTCTTAATTGGCAATATTTAGAGCAGGAAACTCCAAATAATTTCTTAAAATTCTCAAAATATAAAGTCCTTTAATTTTTATATGACTAAATATAAGTTACAGAGGAGTTTTACGCAGTTTTTAGCCAAAAGTCTGGACTTGAGTACTACTTAAATTACTAAATATTCAAGTAAGTATGTATATTTAAATAGACTTTTTTTAGGTATTTTATAAACTTAAGGATAGAATGAAATTAGGGAAGGTACTTGAAGGGTAATAATGGCTTTTCCCATTCAATTTCAATGGGTTTTGCCCACTTCCTAGAAAAATATACCCTTTTTTTCTAGAAAAAGTCGACTGGAAATAACTCGATATGATAGTAACTACTATACTAGTAGTACTTCTAACAGTATCTTTTGTACTTTTTTCCGGGTTAAGTAGATGAAAGAGTACACATAAAAAAGTTATAATTTACACTCGTAAAAAATTCTCAAAAAAAAGGTAACAATTCACAGAATCTGGGCGGATCTGCCGAAAAAAAGACAAAAGAAAAAAAATCTTGCGAAATTCTACCAGTTATTCTATTCTACTATAAGAGAATACAAATTGTAGCAAATTATCCAAATAAAGTTCTTATATAGTGAAATACTAGTACTTGTAAGATTTATTGAAATTTTTAGAAAATTTACAAGTCATGAGGTGAGGGTTTCTTAAATTTTGTAAAGACAATTTTTCTTTTGATTACAATTCGAGTCATTTACACAGCAAGTACACCTTTGTTTAAGTAGTTCTATATTTAATTTAAGTTCCCGATTTTTTAGAAGCTTTTCCTCAAGTGTAGCTTGCAGGATTTTCAGATTCAAATCATCAATATTTTTAGGAATATCTTGTTCTGGAATTTTCTCTGGAACTATTTCCACGACCTTTTCTGGGACTTTTTCTGGAACCTTTTCAGGGATTTTTTCAGGGACTTTTTCAACAACCTGATCCTGGGGTTGGTCTTGGTCTTGATCTTGGTCCTGATCTTTTTCTTTGTCTTTACTATCTCTAATAATCACCTGAAATATAAGGAAATCACATTTAAAAACGAGTCTAATGACAAATTAACAAAAAATATTCAAAGTTTTTGCAAAATTTTAGCATTTTAAAAAGCAGTTTTGCGGTTCAGGAATCAGATATTTTTGGCTAGGGGACATTTTTATCTTGTTCCAGAGTCTCCTTAAAGGACCTAAGGAATGGCACAACTAGACCCTATAAAGGTCCTTTATACTAAATTTGGTCAAAATCGATCCAGTAGTTTTCGAGTAATCTTTCTGAATTCTGAACAGAAAGACAGAGAATGTAATTTGGAAAGAAAGTGCTCGCTTCGCTCGAAAAAAATTCTGTTTAAAATACCTGAATATCCAATTCCCTCATGTCCTAAAATTTATAAAAATTTGGATTATTTACTAAATAGAAATATATAAATGGAAACAACTCGCTTGTATATCTGTTGTCACTTCTGCATCTTTTTTCAAACCTTCACCACCAGATTTACTTTTCTTCGATTTTGATGACTTTTTCTCAAAATTATTGACCGGTGGAGGTGGAGGTGGTGGTTCTAATTCTGGTTCTGGTGATGCAGGTGGTGGTGGTGGTGTTGGATCTTCTTCATCTTCCGATGAATCAGCTGCTCCACCTACACCTTCATCAACAACACCTTTAGATGATGCATATTTAGAGAAAAAAAGTTAAATTTTGGGAAATAATCAAACAAAAACAACACTTTGAGAATCTGATTACCTTTCTTGTCCATTTTTTTATCCTTTTTAACCCATTTATTCATGAATCAAATTTTATAAATTATCTATCTAGGATCTTGAAACAGTAATAAATTTTGAAATTTTTTAAGGATATACGAGTATGTATGTATACCAAGCACAAAAAAGATTTAGTTTGAAAAGACTTATGGCGATTCATTCAAGATTCAAGGATTCTCAAATGTAGTAAAATTATAATTTTTTGGTTTCTAAGAACTACAGATACACTACTAATACTCATTTTGAAATTTAAAAAATTGCCTAATTTCTATAAAAAAGGACCAGAATTTCGAAAAGCTTGCTATTTAAAGGGTCTATAGTGTATTAAAAAAGCTTGGTTTTGTTTGAAATTTTCCAAAATTTGATGTTCATTTACCGACAAGTCTCGGTGCACGGGTAACCGGGTATGATGGCCTTCTTTGTGGTACTTCAATATCATCTTGTGAATCGAAAGCTGCAATTCTTCGCCTCTCTTCCTCGAAATATTTCCTTTCAAAAACATCCAACTTTTTATTGATACGTCGATTTGTATCAGACATTATTTTTATAATTTTATAGCCTATTATATTATTATGCTTTTATCTCATTACTACTTGATCTACTAAAAATAAGCTAGTTATTTCAATATACAACTATAATAGAATGATAGAGACTAATAATTATCTAAATTCTACCTACTACTTACTATTTATCTGCTAGTATTATTTGAATTAGGTAACCTAGATATAATTTATCTAAAAATTTTGATGCTCAACAAAATTTTAGAAATACTTATAGGATTAGTAGTAGATATTTCAATTTAGTCTTAAAATACTTCAACAATTGGTTTAGATTTTTAATGAAGTTATATACCTACTCGTAATTCGTAATTAAAGGTAATACTGATATCTAGGTATCTAGCACTAGGCTATTTTATGAATATAGGTATCATTACTAGGGCTTAATTAATTACTCTTTTATTGTGCTTTATGTAAAATGTAAAGAAAAACTTTTGAAAAAAATTGAGTGGTTATTTACCTATTATTATTATATCTTTATTTTCTAAATATTTGAGTAATTTAAAGTTACAAATTACTTACAAGTAGGTACTAAAATAGTACAATATTATGTAGGTAGTCTAGTCTAGAGCATATTTTGATTTGTCTCAACCTCAACTTCGATTTTAATTTTGAGTTTTTTAATCTTTTCTCCCTCAAACTCAAGCTGAGTTTCAACTATCTTGATTGATAGATCCTTCACTTTCTTCAAATATTCTGGATCCATTTCTTCAAGAACTTTTCTTGCTGACTAAATTAAAGCAAAATAAAATTGTAAATTTTATAGGTAGGTACTAGTTTAGATCTAATTCTAAGGTATAGTAATCCTAAGTAGTATTACTATAGAGTATACTGATTGGTCCAAAAACCGATTGGTCCAGTGATCAGTCAGAATATCATGATGTGATGCCAAAAAAATTTTGGGTTCTAAAAAAAAATTTTTTTTTAAAGACTAAAATAGGTAGGTACATGTCATATAGGTTAAGAAAATGAGAAAATCTAAAAGAATCAAAAAATTACATTTTGGGTCAATTTTAATAGCATTTTTACAGTTTATACCAGTAGGTATTTATTTTGAACCAGACGGTATTTGATCAGTCAGTATGCAATCGTTTAGCACATGTATATATAGTATGTATACCCTACCAATATAGGTATATGGGTGTACAATGTATTTGTGCGAGCGAAGCGAGCACTTACTATTCAACTTTGCTTGCACTTTTTCCGTCTGTCTGTCTGTCTGTATGTGTTTGTCCAGATGATAACTCGAGAACTACTGGACCGATCTTAACCAAACTTGGCATGGAGGACCCCCATAGGGAGGCGGTGTGCCATTTTGACAAAAATTTCAGATTATCCCATTCTAAGGGGTCAGGGGACCCTTTAAGGGTTCCCCATGTTAATCAAATGGGAAAAATTAGCCCAAAAACCCCGAGAAATGGGTCTACTTGTAATTTTTTCATTGCTTTGCTCGCACAATTAATAATCAACTTCTAGTGAGTTGATTAAAGCCTAGTTGTACTATTATGCAAAATAATTGTGTAGGGTAGGTACTGTTTTCTTCTTAAGGGTCACAACTTACCTCCTTAAGCTGATCGTTTACAGCATCTGAACTGTCCAAGTCCAACTTGTGCTTTAAAGATAAAATTTTTCAATAAGTGTCATACACATATACAGATACGAGTATAATAAAAACTAAATTATAATTTCAGCCCTATTTTGATTGAACTTTAGAACTAATTAAAGGCATTACTTATGTAAAATCTTACCTTTACTTTCATGTATACTATATCTATTGATGACATTTCGAGGAAAATTCCCAAAATTGGCAAATTTTTTGAAAATTTCGAAAAAAAATTGAAAGGAGCCTGGAGAAAGGACTTGTGGAATATAAATAAAATAAGTTTAAAATATTTTAATTCTCAGTCTTGTGATTTTGAGACTTTGTTAGGCTTTAATAAGCGTATCTATTATATTACAAATGCAACCATATATCTGTAATACCCTTATCATTTTAGATATTGCTTGAGGGAATTATAAGTTTCAATATATTTAGGATACTCATAGTATTCAAGTTTCAAAGTTCAAACTTTATTTTTAAATACTTTCTAAGTACCCTGTTAAACGAACTGCTCGAAAAATTTATCTAGTTTAATATTGATTCTGATATGATGATTCATATTACAATTACAATCCAAATAAAAATGAAACCGATTATAATTATAATGCTGAGTTATCAATTTTAGAAATCTGATTTAATTTAGGTATTTCGATTTTTTAACAAATCTCAAATCATCCAACCAAAAATTCAATCTAACATCCTTAGGTATCTTGTATCCAATTTAAATTATCTACCTAAATTATTTGTAGGTATAGGTAGAGTACTTATAGTCATAGTCATATTTCAGTATTCATACACCTACATAATATTATGCTTTAGTGGGTACTTAACTAAACTATTTATCTTTCAAGTCCTTGAAAGTATCTAAAAATATACAAAATAAACTCTAAATTGCATTATAATTACAATATTGCTAAAATTTCATATACGAGTATTTATAAACCAAATTATTTGCAAATGGTTTTACCAAGAAATTCAAAATTAGGGCATATTATATTATAGGGTACAGTAACATTTTGTCGAAATAAAATTGTCAAACTTCATTTAAACAAGCTTTAATTAAACAAACGTTATCAAGAAATTTTCTATAAGAATCTATTGCAAAAAGCAATATTTTTTTGAACTTGATACTAAATTATTTAATTTAAAAGTACCCTAAGTACCCTATATACTATACTAACGATAAGTAGGGCACTTGACTACTATTATTAGTTTTGGCAATCTTGAAATTATGATTTTTTTTGGTTGAAATAAACCTCTAGTATCGCAACTTACTCGAATTTAAATCAGGGAAAATATTTTATCCACATTTTTACAATTCAATTTCAACTAAGGGCTTTAAAAACCATTTAAATTTTAGAGTACTCAACTCGAGATCAGTCTGCTCTTGCTTGCCATAAGGATACTACTACAGTACTAGGGCTTATCCTTCAAATTTTAAAGAGATTCTGCCTAGACTGCATTAAATTTGCCAAGGATTAAAAGAGGCCTAGACCCGAAAGTAATTTTTAATTTTTTTTTACTTTGATGATTATCTCAATTCTACCAAATACGATAGTACTCGTACTACTGCATAAGCTTTGCTAGAAAAACTCGAAATTTGAATTGAAAAAGACCAAAATATCAGGTTACAAATCATCATATTAAAATTCAAAATATCTACATTTAAACTTTAAACATCCAAGCAATAAGACACTTGCTAAACAGATATCAATTTAAATTTTTTTAGATTATTGGAATCTTACGATTTTTTTATAATAATCTATTAGGTAAATAGCATTAGTATAAGAAGATTTTTGTCAAAATAAAAGGCACAACTAGACCCTATAAGGATTCTTACAAGTGTGGTTAAAATCGGTCCAGTTATATTCGAGATATCTTAAAGCACAGACTAGCAGAGAAACAAAATGCAAAGACAGTTGATTAGCCTCGCAAAATTATAAAAACAGGAAATTTTGAGCCTTATTGTGAATATATTTTTTGGATATTTTTCTATTTGATATTTTGACATTAGACATAACAATCTATTTAAAAATTCTTTGTAAGCCCTTGGGGTTGTTTTCTTTCGGTTTTTGTTCCATTAATGGGACTTTTCTTTACTTTTAATTTCACCTTTTTTGTCTACCACTTCTTTTAATTTTGATCCTGAGTAGTTTTGAAAACTTTACAAGGAAAAATTCAAATCATACGGACCAATTAAGATCCCCTTGATCCCTTATTATCATCTAAAATGTCATTTTTAAGCTCGCTTTACTCGTAAAAACATTAATAAAACTCGTCAAAATCGTCTTTTTTATGAGTAGATTTATAAACATACCTACCTATACTGTGATTCTATAACAGTTGCTCGAAAACCAGATGCTCGAACGTCACATGCTCGAAAAAAAGAGGCGTCACTTGCTCGAACGACGTTTGCTCGAAAAATATCGTCATTTGCTCGAAAATATATATTATGAAAAATAAAAACTTTATCAATGACAAATAGGGTCGGATGGGGTAAGTGTAATTTGAGGCAAGTGTTAGTTAACTATTTTAATTATATCCAAATATGGTTTTAGAAGGCCTTAATATTTAACTATAATTTGGCCTATTAAGCATTTGGAAAATTAAATTGGAATAATACAAATTTGGCGCCGTTTCAAAGTACAACAAAACTTTTTAAAAAAGCAATTCATAACATCTTCATTTAAATGTCAATAAGTTGGCCTAATCTTATTCGATTTTCATAATTTTTGAAATGGTGGACTACTAAGAAAACATTTAACCATATTTAATCTACTTTATTAAGATTGGTTAGCTAAAACCTGAGAAAACTCAGAATCACAGTTACCCCACGATTTTTATCATAGTGGGGTAACTGTGACACTGGAGTTAAATACAATTTAATGTATTTTAACTTAAAGTTTAGCTAATAATTTTGAAAATTAATTAATTATTGATCTTATTTACGATAAAAACTTTAAAAATATAGTGTAAAAAGATCATGTGGAGCTCATT
>JAQIXA010002686.1:0-16720 GCA_034699045.1 Nanhermannia cf. coronata Gr-Ori-00579 | reverse complement strand
TCCAAAACTCGACTTTGCTTTGGTCTTTGGTGGGCTTAAATTTATCTACAGCTACATTACATAACAGGTCATATTAAAATCGAGGAATAACAGAATGATTTACTTTCAGAGCTATTGACATACATGTGCTAACAAAAGGCATGAAGTGTCAAAATTTTCTCATAATTTGAACTCCGAGGAACATCAAAATCCGAATTTCAAAAATAAATCGAATTCAGGTTCCCTGAAATTTCTTAGTCATGCCTTTTAAAAGTTTGTTAGCATATGTATGGCTATTGAAAGCTCTATTCAATGACATTTAGGTAATTGAATTGAATTACCTAAATAAAACATATTAAAACGCAAAATTTAGACTAATTTTTTACCAAAACTAATACCTAGCTAAGTAAGTAATTAGTAATAGTGGTATTTTATTTTTATTACCTATTTTTTTATAAACATTTCAGCATGTGAATAAAGACTCGGTTTCAAAATACGCTTTACAAAATAAAAAGACTCTGGAGGAAGTAATTCAAGACCCCAAATCGTCTTTAGAAACTCGTTGTCTTGCAAGATTTGCACCGTGGAAGTTAATTAGGTAAAAATATATTTAAATGTTTCCTTTAAAATACTATTGTCAATGTCTAATTCTAATGGATTGCATTTTATTTTATCTTTTAGAACTGAAGTCGAAAAATATAGAACGAATAATCCAAATTGGGAACTTCAAATTCCATTGCTACTTGTTACAAGTAAAACAAAACGAAAAATTCAAGATAAAAAGATTGCACAAAAAACTGCTGAAGAAAAAGAATTGCTTAAAGATTTTAATCAAGAAAGAAAAGTTACAAAAGGGAAACCAAATACTATCGATAAAGGTGACAAAAATATTGAAGAGCTTTTAAAATTTAAATCAGAATCAGAGGACAGTGAGAGCGAAGAAGAAGAAACTGAATTGAAATCTGAATCAGAAGATAGCGACGAAGAAGAAATTGAATCAGATCCAGAATCAGAACAATCATCAGAATCTGAACCTGAGGAAAAAGAAGAAATAGTTGAACCAGCCTTTCTTATTAAAGATAAATTCATTAATAAAAAAGAAAAAGTCAAGAAAGCCCAAAATCAAATGTTGAATAAATCAGAAGGTGCAGTTAAAGTTAAATTTCTAAAAAGCTTAGATGATTTAGAAGATGATGAACAAATGCAGGAAAAATCTGAAATTAGAAATGAAAAGTTTAGTGATAACAATAAGAGACCTAAAAGTTCATTTTTTATCGGTGGAACTGAAGACCCCGAGCCTGAAGAATTTAAAAGTCAACATACAAAATATACAGATAATCTTAATCGTAAAGAACGAAGAGGAAATCAAGCTCCAATATACAAGAAAGGTAAATTAATCAATAAACCACAAAATAATCGACATCAACAGCATTTCAACAAAAATGACAACAACCGTTCATCAACTTTTCAACATTCAAGAGATACTCGATATTTTGATGCTCCAAAACAAAAGGGTGAATTTCAAGAGAAATCCCAAAGATTTAATGCCAATAAAGAAAAGTTTAACGATTATAATAATAGTAGTAAGCCTTTACCAGCACAACCTTTAAAATCAAGTAGTAAATTACATCCAAGTTGGGAGGCTAAAAAGAAACTTAATATTTCTACAACTGAATTTCAAGGTAAAAAAATTAAATTTTCTCAAGATTAGAATAGTATCATTATCATGTAGTAGATATTCATTTATTTATTTGTTTGTAATCTATCTTCAGATTTATTTGACATATTTTTATTTTACTACCAATTATACAATTTTTAAATTATATATTTTTAAATAGATATTTTTGATAAAATGCAATATCTTAGGCCTATTTTTTTAAATGGCAACCTTTATTAATGACTAGGTACTTTCTAAATATTTATAAGTAAATAGTAGGGCAATATAACGGCTCAAACATTATGAATATATGATAACACCTATGTACAATCGTAAATTGATATTTAATTCCTACCTAGTAATTAAGATTAGTTAAAATTAATAACCACCACCTATTCAGCTATTCTCTTTTATTAAAAGCATTATATTATGTAATCTGTATTAGACATTGACTTTAATAAATTGTAATATTTAAATTGAACTTAATTAAAACTAATCGTTAATTGATAAAGAATTTTATCCTCCAATTTAGTTCCTATTTCAAATTTCAAATCAAGATCAAGATACCAATCATAAAATAATATGTAACTGTAATAAGAGTAATTCAGTAATTTGACATTTAAATACTTGTTTAATTTATACAAGTAATAAGTACCCTACATAATGTAGGGTACTTACTTTTAAGATTATGATTAGACATATTTAATAATATACAGTGCAGTGCTTAAAATCATTAAAAATTAATTTTTATAAATAGTTAAAAAATGGAATACTAGAGAAATTACCTAATAAAATCTTGGCAATAATTGAGCAAATTCTTGTAAAAATTAAATTCCTATTCTATTACCTACTGATTGATTTAACTAATACGTACACTTACTGGTATATTATTTACCCATATATATAAATGAGGAATTCTCTAAATTATTACCTAGTTCATTCACAAAATAAATTAGGTACCTATAGATAGGTTTAGAATAGTCTAGGTTTAGAAGCTTCAAATGAAAATATCTCAAAAACTAAATAAGGGTTTCTCATTGAGTTAAAATGCCTATATATACAGATATTACGGAATTACAAATTCATTAACTTATCGTATAGGTAGAGAACAATATAAAATTAAATAAGAAATAAAGATTTTGATTTAAACAAACTAAAAAAGTTATAATTTCTTATTTCGCTCTAGACGCCAGACACTACCTAGTTAAACCTAGTTCAAAAATTAAATTAAAATTCCGAGTAAAAATTACAATCATAGCTATTAATGTAAGGATGGGAAGACTAGGGGTGGTTGATGATATCCTTGTTGATCCACTTCTCCAAATATTGGAAATGTCATTTCTCCTCGTATTACTATTTTTATTATTCTTTTTTCGATTTTCCTCCGATTCTGATCTTGGGGTTGCGGAAAAGTCCTCATTTTCAAAACTATCCAATCCTCCATTATACCCTGATTGTCCATTTTTTGATTTTCTATTCTTATTTTTTAAATCTACATTATTATTACGATTTTTCCAACTTTGTGTTGTTGTGGTTGGTCTTGTTGTTGTTGTCGTTGTTGTGGTGGTTGTTGTAGTAGTTCTGGGTGTCGGTGGTGGATTTATTTCTTGAAAAAAAAAGACAAATATAACATTAATTAATTTATCTAACCCATCTATTAAACTTTCATTTCAGTGGTTAACATAGAAAATTGATTCGTAAGCATTCAATAGCCAAAACACTGGAATTGGTAAAATCTCAAATTTTTTAGAGAAGTATTAGAAATATTAGAATGTTGTACCTACCTATATTCTTTGAATAAATTATAAAATAAAAAGCTCGAAATCTCGAAACTTACTTTGTAATTTGATTGTTGAGGATGCCGAACCAAGGGAATTTGAGACTGAACAATTGAAATCTGTAAAATCTTCTCTTCTCAAATATGCAATATTTAATCGCATCAAAAAAGAATAGTCATTCAATGGGATTGTTTCAATTTCATATTTGCCTTCAGTGTTCAGGATTAGATGACCTTTCAAATATAAAAAAATATTTTAAAATTTTTTGGAGTAGGTACCTATATATCGTATGTATTATGTATTCGTTTAGTCTATGTACACTGTATAATATCGTAAAATTGTAACATGCTTACATTAAGTAAGTACTTGTATAGGGTAACCTTATATAATTGCAACTGCAACATAAAATGAATGCTGTTCTATAAGCAGCAAATAAAATATGTATCTAATTTTCGCACTATTATTTTTACTAGTAGTTCTACAGCTACATAACAAATGTATGGTATATTTTCCAGCATAAATTTCTAGTTTAATGAAGTGATACTTAATACGGATAGTATAGGGTTATTTAAGATTTAGGACTGAAAGGCATATCTTTGAGAAAATAAGAGTAGTATAAAGTATAGAGAAAGTCTTTGAGGAAATGAATGGGAATAAGTTGTAACACCTGCGTCAAATCAAATCAACAAAGTTTATTTTATATTTTCTTATTCTTCTATTCAAATTCTAAATAAAAAACCCTTCAGATACTCAAAGACCCCTTTTCTGTAAAATTTTCTTTACTAAATTTAAGGCTGCAGAGCAATAAGCCTACGCCTACAAAACATTTAACAAATCTTGATATAAAGTCAATTTATGGATTAGTAGATCAGTAAGCGAATTAATCTCAAGATTTGCATGTACTGGTACTTACAATTAGTACTTAGGTAATAGAGTAGGGTATTTTTAAATTTTTCAGTTGATTTTAAAAATTTGAAACTCGTATTTTCAATATTTTAAAAATATGTTTAGATTAATATGCTTAATTAATAGCTAATTCAGTAATCTATAACAATCAAAGGGAAAACAATCTACAACAATCAAATGTAATCAAAAATCTTTTTAAAAATATTTCAGTTTTTTAGCTTTATTTTCAAACTCAAATTCAAATACCTTCTTTCGTGGTCCAACTGATGAATGGCTTCGGTAAAGATTCGACGATACATTCCAAGCTAACATTCAATCCAATCGGGGAAGCCACGAGCTGGGTCTTTATTTTGATCAGTGGATGAAAATGGACCTAAAAAAGTCGAAATTTGTAAAAAATTTCAAAATTTAGATATTTCTACCTATTAAACTTACTTTCAATTCAATTCTCTTGCTAATCGCAGGAGGAACACTAAAATTTCCAAAATTTATTAGACATTTTAAAGTAGGGTACATTATCGTATTTAACTAATTAAGATTAGCTGAATTACCTATTGTTAGCAATACATAGATATGATCCTGTATCTTTCCTAAAAAATTTAGATAAAAATTTAAAAATTTAGTAAATATGAAATTTTTCTAAAGAGACTTCAGAACCTGTTTAACTGCCTCAGAGGTAATCTCTCTCCTTCCCACATGTCAACTATTTAGAAAGATAAACAGAGATTTATTCACGAATTTTAATCCCACGAGGTTACGAAAAATTCCATAAGTGTATTTTTAAAAACCCCAAAAAGTATATCTAAAAATTAAGGAATTTTCTAAAAATACAAGTAAATTCAAGCTATCCTTTTAAAGGTTTATATTCTTAAAATTTATAGTATCACATTTTCTCTACTTTTGACTCAAAAATACATAGTACCTTACCAGTAGCCAGTATGTATATAAGGAATTTTTCAACAAATTACTCTACAGAGTAGATACTTCCTTAGTACTTACTGATATAACTGATACAAGTTAGCCAAATTTTGAAAAATAAAATCTTTCACATTCACAATGTGAGATAGATACTTGCCCCAAAAATTAGAAGATTTTTCTAGAAATAAGTTTTGGAAATATAAATAAAATAAACCTATATTCTCACCCCATATGCTAATCTTACTTTACAACATAACTAAAGTCTAAAGTAGAGATACTCAAATTTCTACTATTTTAATCCTATGTTCTACACTATCTACAGAATATAGATAGAAATTTACAACCTTCCCAAGTCTCTGAGAATGAGAAATCCGTAAAACCCTTTAAGACCTTAACTTAATAGGTGTAGTGCAATTGCAAGTTCTTAAATCTTTTGATAAATTGACTTGTAAAGTCCAACCTCAATTTCACCCTCTATCATTAATTACCTACACACATTTCAATCTTTCTATTCCAACAACCAATTTCAGATTTTCAATTTACTTTACTAACATTTTTACTTTGTTATCAAAAAAATCAGATTTGCAATTTCTATACATGATGCGAATTTTCGATATTTTATAAATTGAATAGGTAAATTTATTTGATAATATCAACATGTGAGTAGGATCATGAGCATAAGGAGTAAGTAATGTGATATATAGGTAGTAGGTAGTTTTGAGCTGAATTTGACCGTAAAAACTTTTGACAAAAAAGGAGATTTCCATCAAGAAAGCTCTGTTCATAAAAAAATTTTAATCCTTAAATCAATTTTAGATACTTCTGAATACTTACAATTAGCAACTAGATACTTATTTTCTATGTTCATAGACCTTAAATCAAACCTTAAATCGAAGATTAGAAACAATTTCTTATAGTAACTACTTCGCACAAGTATCTAGCATTACCTTTGTACTGTACATAATTGTGTTTTGAAATTTCAAGGTTTGTAGAAATCTTTTTATGACTGTTTTTTTAAAGTTTTTAAAAAGCTTTCTCTTGAAATCAGAGAAATTGGAATATTGCTTGCAAGCAATTGCCATACATTGACATTGACACAAAATATTATGTTCTTATTCTTTCTATTATTCTTATAATTAGTAAGATTCGAGGAATCAAGTTCACTAGATATTTTTTTTAGATTACATACATTACATCTGATCTGATTTCATCTGATTTCTGGTAAGATAAAAGTAAGTCCGCAGGTGCTACAGTTTACATATATGTTATGATGATCCTGTACTCGTATCTTCTAGTAGGTAGGTACCTAATACTCTTAAGTCTAGTAGGTATCTATTTCCAAATTTTTAATTTTTGTAGATTTTTAGAGGAATGCGAGCTACTTTGAAGGGTGTAAAAAGTGGAGCAAAGTAAAAATTTTGGGGGTAAATTGGGAATTTCTAGTATAGTAGAGGGTAAAATAATAAGTCTGAATTCACTCACTTACTTTTACTGACAAGGATAAATGAAAGTTAAGATTAATTTTCTCTGTTGCATTTCTCACGAGATTTCTTTCAAGTCTTGTTCAGATCTTCTTATAGCCTTATACTATGGCTAGTATATATACCGATCTTACATACATTATACATTTTTATACCAAAAATAGAGAAAATAGTAAATAAGTCAAAATACTGTAGGTACCTAAACCAACAAGATACAGATAGTAGTATCCATCTAAAATCTAAATCCAAATCCAAATCCTAGCTTTTTGATCCATAGTACATACTATGGTAGGGTACTATTACTTAAGTAGATAGAGATTCTCAATACTTATGGAAATGTCTCTAAATTCTTGATTTGTATAGAATGATTTTGAATAAATGATATTTATATTTGACTTATATTTAGAATTTAGATAGATAGGGGTAGGGTCGGTAATAGTAATATCTGTACTGTAGATATCAGTAGGTATTCGACTTTTTGGTTTTTGTCCATTTCCTATGGCAAGAGTAGGGGGTTGATGATTTTCTTGAGAAAAGCTTTCAATTCTGAAATTCTGAATTCCGATATTTCGGATATTTATTTCAAGAACTTGAGAAAGAAATGATTTTATCGGAATTCTACTCGGATTTCCTTTTCCCCTCATTCTCTAAGCAAAAGTACATGTACATATAACAGTACTTATAATAAGTATTACTGGAGATCTTTATTAGCTCGAATTTTGAATTCAATTTTGAATACGTGAACATAAAGCAAGTATTCTGCTTCCAAATCATGTCTGTCTCTTTCAATATTTTTTGAAAATTTCAAACACTAATTTTATTCCTATAAGGTCTCAGTTCTTCTCAGTTCTTAAAGATTTTGAAATTTTTGAAATTTTTTAGATAGAGATACAGTATAAGATCCTTATCCTCAAGATATTCAAAAGGTCAATTTCACTCTCAATTTTGACGGAATTGTTGACCTAATTTGACATATCTTTTAAACTTTATAAAAAGTGTATTTTTTTTTACTGAAAATGAGAATTTTTTTCTAAAATGAAAGAATTGGGAGAATATTTGATGTTTATTTAAAAATTTCGAGCTTTTCCGATGTTGATAATCTTTTTATGTATTTAGTTTGTATCCAATTCCTTCCATTAAGAATAAGAAAATAGTGTCTACTATTATAAGTAGTAGTAGTAGTAGGGTACTATAGATTAGTAGTGGATATTATAGATTTTATATCTAAACTTTGTATAAAGGTGATGATTCTGTTGACCCCAAAAATATCGAGGATATAAAATTATCTACTTGGTTGGCTTATCCAGGCAAATAATCTAGGTACTACATATACCTATATCTAATCTAACCTTGTACTACCCTAATAGTTACTTTTACCCTGTCTGTATACTGTATATTTAATGCAAGTAAAATGATACTAAACTATCTAGAATCCAGAGTGAAAATTTTCGAAATGAAAGCTGAAGTTAAGAGATCAAATTACTCAAAACAAGTTTTTACCTAAAGAATTTCATACTTGGAAATTACAAATTTGAGCATTTCCTGAGAACAAATTCAATTTACTTTTTTTTTGACCCAGGAACCTAGAAAGTTATGGCATGTAACGCACTTACTACACTACTAGTCAGTTGTATCAAGAAATAAATCTAGAAAAATCGTGACCAAAGTTGATAAACTAATCATAATCTTATGAGGACAACTGGACTGATCTTTGATTTGGGAATTGTGAATTGGGTTGACAATTTTCAACATCACTACCTAGATTAAATCAAAAAAAAAGAGAAAAAAATAGTCCCACAACCCCAAAATGGTTCCGGAAATCTTCAGTTGGTGAAAAATGAAGCTTTTCACTTGACTCAACTAAAAAGATCTTCAATAGCCAAACACATTTATATTATTATTATTTAATCTGTATTTTAGAATAAAATTCAGGAGTTTTCTAACAATCAACAACTAACAATAAGATAGATACATTAGTTGGCATCTGGTTGACTACAGATAGAATTTTAGTTTTGTATTTAAATTTGAAAGCTAGATCATTATACTGATACTGATATTTTACATAAAAACATTGGGGAATTAGGAATGTATCCTAAAGAAATAGGGAATGTCTCCTAAAAACTTTTACCTAAAAAAATTCACAAATCTCGTTCCTCTGGTTCGTCTGGCCGTTAGATGCAGATCTAAATACCCCCGAGTGACCCACACGCTTCCTGGAACCTCATCAAGGTGTTATGATTGTAATAAGTTAGGTTAGGTTAGGTTTGTGGCGAAAAGGTGAAATTTACTTAGGTATAAGTTTTTAGGAGACATGCCATATTTTTTTAGGAGTGTTCTCTTATCACCCAAAAACATTACCTCAATTTGATAAAAATAAAAATCTCAATTATTTTGTAGACATGACTTTGGGCCCCGAGAGTATAAAGGTATTGAATATCTAAATCGAAAAGATATAAAATTGAGGATGTGTTTATTTTTCAAAAAATTTGATACGAACACTGATGAGATATTTGAGGTCTATAATTTTGAAAAATAAGGTTAAAATAAATTTTGACGGACTACTATACAAACTTTTTTAATTAGATTTTTGATGATTTTGTTCTTTAAAAAATAAATTGGATTCAAAATATGAAAAAAAGGAAAAAAAATTAAAAAATTTGATAAAATAATTTTGATTAGGTATATCAGTATATTAAATTAAAATTCTCATTTCATGAAATATTTTGGGACCCTATCACAGTCCAAAGTAACCTCACGGTTCCACCACCACCAACAATTTCAATTTATTTATAATCACCATTTATACAGATAGATCAGGTTTGGTTAGAATCTACAATTGTAAATTTTTGATTTTTTTTTTCACAAATAACGACCTTTGAAATCAAATATTAGTAGGGTACTCGTATCTCAGTGTTCACATCAAAATTTTTGGAAAACAAATACAGTTCCAAACTTCTATTTCTTAGGTCTTTCGAATGAGACATTTCAAAATTCAAAACCTTTATACTCATCTCTGCCTAAAATCAAGCCTACATCCTATACATGAACAATGTCCTTTTCTCAAACTTTCAGATTTTAGTGAGGATACTTTGTACTTACGATTAGTAAAACAAAATAAATTAGTATTAGTATTAGGCGAGCTAAAAATATAAATAGGTAGAAAATATTTCCCCCCTTTCATTTAAATTTAAAAGTAAAATCTTGACTTTGATTTGAAATTTTCAAAGTCTCGGTCTTGGCCAATGCAATACAATATAGAAATATTGTGCTGTCTAAAAAAAGCTTTAAAAAGATTGAAACTTTGAGCAAAAAAAATGCTTTCTCTCATTCTCATTCAGAGAAGAGAAAGTTCATAGAAAAATGAGAATAGACCTTGAATTGTTCATTTTACTAGTAATATACTGTAGTACATCTATCCCCAAAAAAAGGGTTGTTGTTCAGCTTTGAAAAATAGAAAAATGCATCGAATCATTACCATACCCATTACCCAAACTATAGGGCTCTTAAATCCTTTAGAAAATAACCTATTTAACACTTTAAAACTCACTTTTTTCTCTAAATTTAGCTTCAAATCACGTCTCACACCACGGAAATTAAACGCTTATGTTAATATCTATTACCCCCATTATTACTTGCTTATAATAAGTAATAGGACCTTCATAGAGTACTTTTTAAATATCCTTAAGAAATCCCCCCATTATTCTTTAACACAAATTTTGTATTTTAAAAACACAATTGAAATTGATTCGAAAAGTAAATTCTACCTTTTTACTGGGCCTAGGGGGCTTCAAATATGTAAATTCAGAATCAATTTTAGGATTGAATTTGAAACTTAAGACAAGATTTTATTTCCTAAAGAATTTGAAGAAATTTGAACTTTCACACTATCAATATCCGTAAAAGTGCCCATCTAAATCGAAAATATCGAATTGAAAATCTAAATCTATCTCAGAATTAGAATCTATGCATAAGGAAAGATCCTTTTACAAATTATAGATGAAATGCTCTGTAGTGTGTTTTACATAAGAACTACATGGCAAGTTTTCTGAAATTTTTAAAAGTATCTACTCTTAATTTTGGCTAGTATTGTAGGTCTCAAATTTTCAAAAAATATTTGGTATAATATATTTGAAACCTTGTAAGAAAGCTTTTAGATTCTGAATTTGTAATCCTGACAGATACAATTTTGCTTATAAATCCGGACTACCGATATTTTAAAGGTTTTTTCACTTAAAATTTAAAATCAATTTGAAGCTAAAATTCTGACACAATAATGATGAATGGACTTTGCTACACTATTGCCTATGGCTATATAATATGTAGGTAAAAAGCCTATTACTTGTGAAAGCCAATCTAAAATCCAAAATCTGAAAAAGCTGAACTCAAAAAAAAACTCTTAAATTCAAATTTTGAGACTCAAAATTTGAGTTTAGAACGCAGTTGGTTTTCCAAAGTTGTTGGAATATGTTTGAAAATTTTTCGAGAAAATGTGTTGAAATGCTATTAAAATCATTCAAGTGTAGCAGATTAACCCTTTCATCTATTCAGTATTCAGAAATTTGCTAATATTCATAAGTTTTTATGAATATTATCCTTTCGAAAATATCGTAGACTTGTTAAGTACCCTACTTCTATACATACTATCAGTATTTATACTATTTATAGTTCATTAGGGTGGAAATGATTATATAATGGATTTCAATCAATTTGAAAGATTTCTGAGATGAAATTAAGCTCAAATATTTTTGGAAATATTTGAAATTATTTGTTTAATTACCCCTTTCTCTTTGTCCAAGATTATTTAATGACAGTGACTCCCTCGATATGGGTAGGGGAAGCCCGTCCTGGCGTCTCCAGCGTACTTTTGGCTAAAAATTTCAATTTTTATACAAAATTATATCAGTACATATTTTGAACTAAAAAGAGGGTTTTTTTACCTGTGGAACTCCCACAGCTTTGCATTTGAGAATAGTCGATTGACCTTCGGCCACTACGACGTCATTTGAAGTCTCTTCGTCAACTATGTCAGCTGGGACGACCACGGCCAGGGAACCAATCTAATTTTTTTTAAATCAAAAATTTTACAAAATTGTATCTTTCTGACAAAAAAGCCAGTAGTTTCTGACAAAGCAAAATTATTGAGAGAATTATTTTCATGAATTTTTTGATAAAATTGATTGTTTGAACTTACAAGAGACTTCTGAGGCTCTGTGTTAACTTGACACCTAAAAAAACCCAAATATTTGTTAAAAAAATCTTACAAGTTTTACTTTGAACTTACATGTATGAACCACTGTCATTCTGCTGAACATTACGACTAAATTATCAAGAAATTTATTTAGTTAAGAAATTATACTAGGATTCTTATGAATAAATTACATATGTAAAATGTAGGTTTGATGGGAATGTGTCACAGTAAATCTGTGATTAGCTGAAACTGCAAATAAAATTGAAAATACATTACAATTAAGTCTAAATATTGCGAATATTGCTGGTTCTAGATATGACTTTAATGAGACTTACCTAGGAAAGTATGCCAAGAAATGATTCTTTTATCCTCCAGTCGAATCCATGCCACCTAAATTGTACAAATTATACAAATTATTCTAATTTTATTAATCAAAATTTTTGAATCTAAATCTAATCATAAGTACCCTACATATCTATAATATGTAGGTAGGTACTTTAAATAATTCTAAATTATAAAAAAAGCCAAAAAATGTACAAGAATGGTCATTACTTTTTATTTTTATCTCAAAATAATCGTTCCCTATACTTGTACTCGTATGTATCTACTCGTACGGATATGTAGCTGGCTCAGCTGAATTTTTCTTTCACATAAAATTTAAACTTAAAATCCTTCATTCGATTTAAATTGATTATTTTATCCAACAATACAAGTCATATTATACTATCGTATTAGCAAGTAACAGTGGACTTTTTTCAAAAAAAATTAATTGAAATACATTCCTCATAATCTATGGTCTATTTTTTTCAAATTAAACTACTATAAGAATCTAATTGGCTTATCTTGAGGGATATTTGTAAAAAAAATCAAAAGGGAGGTCCGGGATTTGTGGATAGGAAATGCCAATACCTTGTTCACAGCTTTTGTAGTGCTGCAAAGTATATTGACGCAAAATTTAGCCCAAAACTCGATTATGACAATGATTTTGCAAATTTCCCCTTCAAAACTCCAAAACTAGCTCCAAAACTGAAGCGGGAATATTCGAAAAAATAAAAAAAAACTGTCTGAAATAGTGAAATACAAAGGATTTTTGATGATTTTCGAATATTCCCGCAGTTTAGGAGCTATTTGCATCGAATTTTCCAAAATCATTATCAAAATCGAGTGTTTTGCTAAATTTTGCGTCGATAGAACACTACAAAAGCTGTGAACAAGGTATTGGCAATTCCTATGCATAAATCCCGGACCCCCCTTTTGAATCTAATGGTAATGTAATAAGCAATAAGTCTTTCTTTGCTTTTTTCAAATTTGCAAAAAAAAATTGAAATATTATGTAAATCTATTTCAAATATCTTTTGAATGGGGGTAAAAGGGACTTAAAAATTAAGTAGGTAAGAGTATCTTTAATATTTTTCTTAAAAATTTATATTTTTTTTGTATTTCTGAGTAAAGTAAGTGCTTACTTGTAAAAAATCGGGCTTGAAATGGACAAAATAGAAATATCTGGTTTGAAATGGGTTCGGATTATGGGTTAGAGAGAGTATGGCATTAATGTAAGGAGACATTCGAAACTCTTGGCTTAATGGTTTAGAAAATGAACTTTCTTAAACCAGAATCAGAATCCCATATAAAGGACCCATGCATCGTAGATACTCTATATAAAGTACACATGTTTCCAGCCAAGACCAAGATCACTACTACGAGTTGTAGTAAAATATATACTTGTAATAATGTTTTAAACTACTTTTAGAACAAATATATCGATACATAAAACTACTAGGTACTTTTACTACTTATGCTAAGTTATTATTACTAAGATTTACTGAGAAAATAAGAGTTCAATAGTTGAAAGAGAAGTTCAATAAGTTCATCAAATTAATTTTGATTCAGAATCAGGATCAAAATTTTAGCAAATATTTTACTAGAGTAAATCTTGAAATATAGGTATGTTCAAAATAGCTAATTTTATTATATATTTTGACTGACTTTTCTTCAAATTATGATAAACCTTTTGACACAATTACATAAATTTAAAAGAGTATTAATTAAGTATAAATGTACCTTATAATCACCCAAATGTTTGACGACACAAGTGAATTGAACATCAGTCCCCTGCTTAGCTGTGAGATTTGGTAAGGGTAAATCAAATTCAGGCTCATATATAGAAGTAGAACCTGAAAATACAAAAGCAGATACAAAATATAGAAATTTTATTCGAAATAAGTACGTACATAAGTAAGTAAATGAGTTCATAAACTCAAATTCTCTTTTACAAGACACTCTGGGACAATTTATTACAAACCCCGAGACTTCACTTTTGACACATTGACATGACTTTAGGGTTTTAATTCGAAAGGTATTAAATGCGTTTATCCAGCTCAAAAATACCCCCAAGGTGAGGTAAAATAGTTGTATATACTGAGAGTTTAAAACATTTTTGAACATTTTAAATTTTATCTGCATTTTTGTATGCAGAAATAATCTGAGGAAAAACCTCTCGGGTGTTGAAAAACTCGATCGAATTCTCGAAATTCGACCAAAAAATGTGCAGAGAAAGAATTTATAATGCTCATGTTATTATAGTGAACTTGTTCTTGTCTTGTCAGATATTAAAGTATTACACATATACTATATACTCACAGTATATCTAGTTCTAGTTAATAGGCAATGGGCAAGTATCAACAGTAAATTTTGGAAATGTCCAAACATTTTTAAACACTACAAGTCCAGAATAAAAAATGTCAAAAATTTCTAATTCTAAAGATACCTAGATAATTTACAATAAAAATTATGTAAAATTGGGTATTTTCGAGACAAAAATTCTGGCTAAAAAACACGATTTTGACTTATAATTTTAGATAAAAACTTAAAATTTTAAGAATTAATGCCTTCTGAATTCAAACTTTGTTATGACCTTTACAAATGACCTTCATTACCTAACTTCATAAGTATTTTGTCCTAATTTTGAAAGAATATCTTTGGCTTTCTGGCCTTTATATGAGGTTTAACATGGCAAAGGCCTAAAAACCGACAAGATCATTTTAAAAATAATTGTAATATCCTATTTTCTTATAATATTGGGACCATTTTTAATATTTCGCTTTCTTAAATCTGTAAATTGGAATTTTAATTAGTTGCTAGTGCTAGTCTTATCTTTTTAAAATTTAAAATTTCTGAATTTCTATTTTGCTAGCTTATCTTTTGGTCAAAATTATAAGAATTTAAGAATCTCTGGTTTTTTTTTCAAGAATAAAACTAGTGGAATTTATGATCTTTTTCTGCAAATGTGGAATGGGGTCGTGGTCCTAAAGCTTAGGTCGCAAACTGATCTTGAGTGAGTAGTTTGATTATAAAGCTTGACTTTGGCCAAACTTTTACTTTTTTTAGTAAGTAGGTATATCTCAATCGACTATTATTTGATATAAGTCGATACAAAAAATACTACTGGTAAGTAGAGTAGAGTACATTTAACCGAAAACTCTAAAATCGGGAAAAATTCTCAAAAATGCAAAAACCATTTCGCCCATTTTTACAGCATTTGAATCCTAAATGGGACATGATGGTGATGGTATAACTTTTTTTATAAAAAAAACTATTTAAACTTACTTATACTTACTTATATGGGGATATCCATGATAGGGTAGAATTTGTTTCAAGTTTTCTATACTTACTTAGGGGTACTCAATAAGTTTTTGTTTGAGTTTCTTACTTAAACTTAAACTCAGATTTCGGATAAGCACAAGTACAATACAGAAGAGGTTTACTGGTTAGATTGAAAATAGATTAAAAATCAAAAACAAAATCTCAATTTTGACAAAAATTTATGCAATACTTACTAGGGTTCTTAACTTATTGTCTAGACTAATATCTCAAAAATCATGAAATACTACCCTACTACTCAAAAGTAAATCTAAATAACCTAAATTATTTAAAAATCCTATGCCTATATAGGGTGATTTTTGAAGGTTTCATATCAGATTTTTACAAATTTTGAAATTTAATTTTGATAAATCTACTCATTGGTAATGTGATTTATGTCGAAAGTTAAATGGCCAATTTTTACCAACCATATGTTGCTTATGTATCTATCAAGTACATTAGTACTTGCACTATATAGTATCTACTGGTACAAGGCTAATAATAATATCAAGAAAGTCAAATTTTTTATGAGTAAAGTTGGCAAAAATTGGTTGGAAAAAAGTTGAGGGATTTTTGACCCCTGCGGTGCCAAAAAAAGGGGGACAAAAAATCCATACAGATTTACGCAACTTGTATAAAATTTGAAATTTTAAAATATGAATAATATGCAATCTCTACCAGTATCTTACCTACATAAATTTCTATAAATTTAAGAAAAAAGCTGAAAGAAATGTTTACACAAGCTTTCTTAAGGGCTGTTAATATTTAAACAGGTTCAGCTTTGAAAAAGTTGATTAATTATTTTGAGAATTTTTTAATTATCCATAGGTTGAATTCACAAATGACCTTCGTTTTCTACCTCTATAAGCATTTTGTCCTAATTTTGAAATTTTAAAAAGAATTGAAATACGAGTATCCTATATTTAAGATTCCCTTGTATCCAATATTTGGCCCATTTTTAAAAGTTACTTCAAGATTTGAATTTCAACTAGGCAATTTAAGCTTTTTTTTTTAGAAAAAAGGAAAAAAATTCACCTTTTTGCTATTTTTTGACACTTTTTTGACGCATTTTTTTGGTTTTGACTCTTTTATTGAGGCATACATGCTCTGGCAATTTTTTTGGGGGAAGAATGAGGGAATTTCAGGGAACCTGAAATTATTTATTTTTGAAATT
>JAQIXA010002685.1:0-16726 GCA_034699045.1 Nanhermannia cf. coronata Gr-Ori-00579 | reverse complement strand
ATATTTTTATAAAATACCCTCAAGGTAAAAAAAATACCTTGGAGGTATTTCTGAAAATACCTTGCGAGTATTTTACGGGTACCTAATTGCGGGTACCTACCCGTTTTACAAGTCTAAAGTAAAGTACCTCTTTGTTAAGAATTTTAATTATACGGCCTTCAACTTGGGGTGCAAGTTTACACGAGATTTTTTCGATATCATCTAAAATGTTTCCAGATTGCTTAGTCAAAGATGGACGGGGTGAAAGTGAGCATCCTCGTTCAAGTGGTGGTGTCTGTTCATGGACTGACAATGTACTCATACTACGAATCAAACTGTGTCTTCTAGACAATGTGACAAGGCTCTGATGATGTCGAGAAAACTTCTTGCCAGAATTGACCTAGGTTAAATACAAACGAAAATATGAAATTATAAATATAAAAAGATTAATAGTACCATCGAGACGCTTCTAAAGTGATTTTGCACTATAAATTTAAAATGATGATAAATTAGATAACCAGATCAAGTTTGTTATTATGTATAAAAAATGCAAATACATACCAGCAATAGAAAGTTCCAGCGTCTGATCTTCATCACATAATATTTCGGCATTTGCTAAAGTTGTATACCCATCATGTCCTGTCCCAATATACTTTTTAGTAACAAGACGATAATATTGATGTGGATGAATATACCTAAAATAATAAAATAAAATATTATATTATACTTAGGTATGTTTATTTCTTTATAAAATTGCTAGTTCCTTTAAATAATAAATTAAAACTTACTCATCCCCAATTTTAACATATTTCGCATCAATTCTATTCCCAGGACTCTTTGAAGGATCGAAAGCAAATCGTATTCCAGACACTTGAGGAAACCTCCCTTCCAACTTAGGATACTGAGAGACACCATTTTCCAATGCTTCGAGAATTTGAGCACCTTCAAAGATAATAGATTTTATTATGCACTCACGGCTTAGGTAGCGTTGGTTAATTACTACAAAATAAAGTACATACTAGCTTTTAATTAACCGAAATTTATTTACCCGAAACTCTTAAAACGACAAGGCTATCCATCATAGGTAGAACTGTTAACAAATCTCTCATTGTGAATACGCCTTTAGAATGAATTCGATCACTACGCATTGTTCCCGAATTCTAGTTTTATAAATAAATTATTTTAGCAAATTAATAACATGTTTAATAAAATATTAATGTAATTCTATTTACAAGTAAGGCAGCGTCGCTATTTGTACAGGCCAGCATAATATCACAGAGGAAGTTGCCTAAATTACATTCTCCTGCAAAAAGTATAGTCAAAATTTTATAGGTAGGTATAGAATAAATAGAATAAATTCATCCTTCTTATTCTAATCTATTTCATTTCTCAGAATTCATGTTCAGTATGTACCTGTTCGAATCTTAGAGAAGGTAGCATCCAAATCTACTTGAAACTCTCCGATAACATCGTCTAATTTAGATTCCATCATTCCTAAATATAACATCAATTTAAAAATAATATATTGCAAGTGCTTAAATATTCATATTTCTATTTACCCAAATATTTTTGAAGCTCTCCTTTTAATTCTATATCCTCCTCATAATCAGATGTGATAGAAATCCTATCAATATTAAAATCTGGTACATTAAGGTTGTTCCAAGAGACAGTTATAGCACTAAAATCACGAAAATCTGAACCACTCTTAACAACTGGAATTCCTCTAGCCTAAAAAAATTACATAAAAATTAAAAGTTAAATTGTAACGTAACTAAATGAATTTAATATTTTATGGCTTTTTAAGATAAGTACCCTTTTAATATCATAAATATGATCGTGGCCACCCAATATTAGATCAATTCCTTTAGAATTTTCAGCAAGATTCATATCATTTGGGTATCTCATATGAGTGAGAGCTACAATTAATTGACAACCCTAAATAAACAATAAATAGATTATTTTGATAAATTTAAAAAAAATGCTATGTAAATATTTATTAATGGTCTCAGACTTACTTTATTTACTAACAATTGAGCCAATTCATTCCCTACTTCAACATAATCTCTATAAGTAACACATTCCGGATCAATCGTCGACAAAGTTTCCAGCCATTCCCATTCAACAAGACCCATCAGTCCAACTTTGATATTCGAATGCTCTATTATATGATAAATTTGACCACCCCCTAAGGGTTTTCCACTTTCATTATCGACAACATTGCTCATCAACCTGAAATTAAATATCATATTTAAATGAAATTAAATCACATTAAATCATTTGCTAATCAACCATGGGAAATCCATTTTGCTAACAAGGTCCCCCAGAACATCAACACCAAAATCAAGATCATGGTTCCCAATACTAAAAAAAATAGAACTCACCATCAGTATCTGTTTACATTGATTCTGTTAAAATTATTTTTATTCTTAATTCTTTTACTTACCAAGCACAAGCTGTATTGATCGACTTGAGCACAGGCGTCATATGTTCGCCTTTAGTGAACGTTGATACTATATATAAATTACAATAAAATAAAATAAAATAAAATAAAAATAATGAATACATTAGATATATTATATTACAACCATCAACAAAATTAGTAAGCAAAACATACAGTTAAACTTGAACTTACATAAACTAGGAGCAAAACAATCACCAGAAAAAAGTACTAACGGATTATCAAATTTCTTAACAGCAGTAGCAAATCCTAGTGAAGACAATAAAGTTCAAATTAACAGTCTAATAAATAAAATAATTTTAATATTATCTTAAACAGCTTACTTGTTGCTCCGCCAATGGGCTCCTTTTTCTGCTCTTCGACCTCATAAACATCATTAAAATGAATAATAGTCAACTATAAAAAAAGTTAAAAGTATTAGGTGGTGGTGGTTGGTAATCATTTATCAATTTAAGCAATTATATTTACCTTTTGTTCTCGTAAATCACCCTTTTCAAAATCTCCAGCATGAAAATTGTCATTGTCTCTCTGTATCAGATCTAGCTTACAATCACCAATACTCATCGTCAAGAAACCTATGAACAAAATTGACATTATAATATTGTAAGTAATTATACAACATAATAATATTGTAATTAAAATCGTATAGGTAGGTAGCTTGGCTATATAATAAAACTTCTATCTTATAAGATAAGGCAAAAATGCACTCTTTATAGACTGTAAAAAAAGGATCTTTATAAAATAAGACCCTTTAACATATGAAATTCCCATTCGAGGACATTCTAAGCTAAGGTATTGTACCAATGAGAATCTCATTGGAACAATACCTTAGATTAGAGATTTATTACGTTATAAAGTAGGATCTTATAGCTAGGTACTTTATACAGAATGTTTTACTGTGTGTAACACTTAAGCTAACAGCTAAAGTACATATAATATAAGTCAGTTATGAAAAGTCCCTTATTATAAATTTTAATTAGTTAATTACATTACCTTTAGGCCTAGCTTCAAGTTGTGGAAGAGTCAATTGTCAAACGTCCAAATCTTGCAGGTTTCTTGACCAAATTGATGTAAAAGTTGACCAAAATGGACCAATTAATTGATCAAAAAAAGTAAAGTGAAAATTGAGCAAAAGCAAGTGATCAAAATTTACGATAATTGAGAATTGACTTAAAAATAGTTAAAAATATATGAAAATTGGCTAAAATAGTTAAAATTGACGAAAGTAGGAACAATTGGTCAAAATTGATGAGAATTGGGCCAAAGTTGACCAAAATAGACCCAAAATTATTGACGAAAAGGAGCTATTTTTTTTTGAGAAAAATTAGCAAAAAATTTTTTAGTCTCGAAATGAAAAATTATCAAATCTAGGATTTTTCAGATTTTTCCGATTTTTCCGATTTTTCCGATTTGAAATTGAAATTGTAGAAAACCAAATTCTGCGCCTCAATCTGTACCAAAAAATGGTTTTTTAAAAAGTTTTGGCTAATTTGATAGAAAATTGAAATTGAAATATAACAACAATCTGGTGGTGGAGAAAGTTTTAATTATTTAAAAACCATTAAAAATGGCTACAGAACTACAAGAGAAGATTCTCAAATTCCTGGAGCATACAAAATCCACAGATTCATTACAATTAGCTGGAAAATTTGATGAGGATCATCAGAAGATTGTGGGTGCAATTAAAAGTCTCCAAAGTGTGGGTGATGTAATCAAAGCTGATCAATTGTCATCCTCTAAATGGCAATTGACACCTGAAGGTAACCTTTTATTTGGGTAATTTAATGGTTTTTATGGTCATGATCATGATAAGGTGCCGGTCATCACCTCCAACTATCTAAATCTAGAAATAATGTAGGTGCTTAAAAAGCGATTTCAATATTGTTTGATTTGGTTGTCAATATTGAATATTGATATTGACCTGATTTTGGGATTTTGTCGATGTAATTACTTATTTTGATAATTTGATGGCCATGATCATGATGGCCATAATGGTGACCGGTCATTACTAAAATCATCGCTATCCTTACCACCACCACCTAATAAGAGAGTGAATCTAATCTAACCTAGGTTAGATTAGGTCAAGATTATATGGACATGGAAGTTTTGATTTTGTGGGTAATTTTACATAGCATTAATATATATTTTTATTTGTTTTGCAGGTGAAGGAATAGTTAAAGAAGGAAGTCATGAAGCTAAAGTATTCAATTTAGTACCTACTGAAGGGAATGGGATTGCTCAACAGGATCTTATGAAATTGGCTGGACCTAGTGGTAAAATTGGATTTAGTAAAGCTGTACAAAATGGTTGGGTTAAAATTAACAAGCAAGATGGAAAGAATTTGGTTGTCAGAGCTGTTGATGCTATTCAAGATAAAGTACCTTTTAATATTTAATTTAAATTATTTCTGTTTATGCTTTTATTCATTTAATACAGCTCTAAAAAACCAAAATTTGACTTGAATTTGTCCGTATATTTTATTTAACATGTATTTACTAGTAAAATTGAGACTAAATAATCAATATCTTAGTTTTCAGAGCTGAATTAAAAGAAAAGACTTTGCTAGATTTACAATACTATACTATAATAACATGGATTTATCTTATTTTATGTAATTTGTTAATAGGTTCGTGCAAATTTAGAATCATTAGCATTGGGTGAAGATAAAGTTGATGTAGGGACGATAAATGAATATAAAAAAAGGAAATTGATGCAGCAAATTACAATTACAAGCTTCAATATTACCCGTGGCTCAAACTTCCAGACATCCATTGAAAAATTAGAAACTGATTTAACACCAGAATTAATGTCAAGTAAAGAATGGAGAAGTAGAAAATTCAAACCTTATAATTTCCGTGCTTTGGGAGCACCAATTCCTTCTGGCCACTTGCATCCACTTTTAAAAGTAATTAAGTTTATACTTTATTTTATTACTAACCTAGCCTATTAAATAGATACGTTAATTTATTTAATCTTTAAACTCGATTTGAATTACAACCATCTCAATTCTTACCAATGCTAATTGAATTTTAATTTTATGTATTTCAGGTTAGATCAGAATTTCGTCAAATATTCCTCGAAATGGGGTTCTCAGAAATGCCCACCAATAGATATGTTGAAAGTTCATTCTGGAATTTCGATGCTCTGTATGTTCCACAAAAACATCCGGCTAGAGATCTCCAAGATACATTCTTTCTCAGTCGTCCGCGTACTACCAATAGTATTCCAGAAGAATACCGTGAGAAAGTGGCAAAAGTACATGAGGAAGGAGATTATGGATCATTGGGCTATCGATATCAATGGAAAAGAGATGAGGCAATGAAAAATGTTCTTAGAACTCATACAACAGGTATTGCATTAAGTTACAAACCATTATTTTATTTTAAATCAATTACCTACTTTACGTAACTCTATCTTTATCTATTTTTTAAATATTGACAGCTATTTCAGCTCGAATGCTACATGCTCTAGGTAAGTCATAATAATAAATAAAATTACAAGATGATATTTTAAAATTAAATATTTTATATTATTTTTAGGACAAAAAGAAAAATTTGAACCAGTTAAATTCTTCTCAATTGACCGTGTTTTCCGCAATGAAACTTTAGATGCGACACATTTAGCTGAATTTCATCAAGTTGAAGGAATTGTTGCAGATCGTAATATTACTCTTGGTCATTTGCTAGGAATTATGAAAGTCTTTTTTGGACGTTTGGGAATAGAACAATTGCGATTCAAACCGACATTCAATCCATATACTGAACCATCACTTGAAGTTTTCGCTTATCATCCAGGCCTTAAAAGATGGGTAGAAATTGCAAATTCTGGAATGTTCAGACCAGAGGTATTTAATATACAAAAAAAATTTAAAAGAAAGCAAATCCTAAGTTAGTTATCATTTCATTTATTCAATTTTAGATGCTCTTGCCAATGGGATTACCACCAGATGTTAAAGTTCTTGGATGGGGACTTTCTTTAGAAAGACCAACAATGATTCGCTATGGGATTGAAAATATAAGAGATCTAGTTGGACCAAAAGTTGATCTACAAATGGTGTATGATAATTCTCTTTGTAGACTAGATAAATTTTAATCAACTACCTACTTTATGTAAGTGTACATTTCTATTTTATATTTACTTAAAAAATTTCGACTTTACTTATTGATTATTTGGATTACAAAAAATTATTGGCTTTAAAAAGTTTATTAAACTTGAAAAGATTGGCAAAAATCTAGAATGTCTTGTACATTATATTTATATTCATTAATCGAATAATTAGTTAGTTCGAATATCATAATTCACTAATCGTAAATTAAAATTTAGTTCTCTTTAGTTCATAGTTAGTTAGTTAATATTCCTTAACTCTGTCTTAGGCTTGGATTGAGACAAGTTATATCATATCATATCCATACAAATATTTTCAAATTAGGTAAAATATCAATATCTGTATAATATTGCATCAATGCTTACGAGTAGGTATCTGTATTGTATTATGTACCTATATCATTTAAACTGAGCAAGTAGGTTTTTTGGCTTTTTGCATAATGTACAAATCTAAAGGAAATATCAAGTCAAGAGAAGAAGCATTTTACATTAATAAAGATTTCAATTTAAATATTTTTGATTCTGATTTATGGGGGTTTTAAATTGCCTAAAAAAAAGTTAAACATGGACAAATAAAAGAAAAAAGACAGACTTAAAATTAATGTACCAAAGTGCCAGAGACCAGCAGAGATAGAAAAAGGCATATAGGAGTGTAGTATGGGAATTTTGGAATCTTGTTGCCCTTGAATATAAACAATTCTAAAAATATCGTGCCTCTCATCCTTAGAATGAGCATTTTATCCAGCTTGGATTATATTACAATTACATGTATACTTATTGTATGTATGTATATTATGTGTATGTATTTACATCAGTATTTCATATATGGAAAACAGAAATTGTTATGTAAATAATGGCATTGCTTTATATGTATTTGATTGTCTAAATAAGATGAGATAACATAAAAGTTGTTATAAAACCGATCTCTCTCAAGCAAATTGAAAAGCCAACATAACCATTAAAGTAGCAATTTCAAAAAGTAGGTAAGCGATATGTTAGGTATATAGTTGTAAGCTGTAAGAAAACTTTTTCTAAACTCGTAATTAGAAATTTTAAAATCTTTGCAATTTTGTAGGTAGGTTAGTTTAGGTAGGTAACTATTTTACTGACAGGTTTTTACCTATAATATAATAAAATAATGCTTTTTTAGTTTTTTTCATTTTCAATTGAGATAAAGGTCTGTTTACTTGTTTAGTGAGCTTTCTAGGTGAGAGATAAAAAGCAAGGTCATGATTAATTATAATATTAAATGTGTAAATTATTCTACTTTTCTTCCGATTCAACCAGCTGGACAATGAACAAAGAGACATTAAAAAGTTTACTTTTCTGACAATAATTCATTTTTTGAATTACCTATTTCAATTATTTAACAAAAAAACTACTCTAGTCTAGTCTATAGAGTCGAAGTATCTTGTACCCTACTCACTACTGGTTTAGTATGTACCATGGACCATGGTTCATATCAATATGTGATTCATTTCATAATCTTAATTATATACCTGGATACTTATAAAATTGTCGCCAAATTAGGCATACGAGTATAACCGACTCGAATAAAAAAGCTATCTAATTATCGAATCAAAGGCAGAAATGTATAATTATCATTTTTAACCTTTAAAGGACATTCTTTTTTTACAAAATGTCTTTGTCATAATCATATCTAGCTCAACAATCATATATAGTCGAAATCATCAATACTGATAGTTTTTTACATAATCTATCTATCTGTATGTACTTATCTTTGTAAAAAAACATAAAGTGCATTTCAATTCTCTTAATAGCTGAATAATCATTGCTAAACCTTGAAATTAAATTATAAAATGTAGACTTTAATTAATACAGTAAAATTGTATATAGAAACATAGGTAGATAGGTACATAGTTAATAATTTAGAAAATTGATAGTTTTGTTTCAAAGACCTGATAAAGTACATTGATAGAAATGAAAAAATGAAATTTCAAGATTCAATTCAAGACGACCTAACCTTACAAGAACCCTATGGATTCTTTACATAGGCATGGACAAATGTAAATATTTTTTTTTCTTCAAACATACTATCCTGTTTATACACAAATACTCAAAATATATATTCCTACCTAATTTATAATGTATGTGTAAAAGTACGCTTTCCGATATCCTTGAAAAGTTTATATAATTCTAATTTTACACTTCACATCATTATCTGCATTTTATATTTTTTTTTCTATCATCCACTTCAATTCCTTTTTATCTACAAAAGTAAGTTCAGAAAGCAGAGGTAGTAGTTTTTGCCTTACCTATTGCTTTCAATCCATATACCTAGGTACTATGTATGTGGATGTTAGCCTGTAATGTTAATGTTAGTAGTTAGTTGTAATAGTACAAAAATACATTTTTAAGAGTCAAGTGTAGATTTTTTAACTTTTTTAAGATAATACAGAAACATGTATTCTACTACCATAAGAATCCTTTAATTGCAATCAGGGGAATGTGTTTTAACTTTTGCCTGTCTTTTATCACAAATATCCTGGACAAAAATACTCGTACTATTTTTTCCTATTTTTGAATACTCTTTTTACTTAATACTTAGGTACTGTAATAGGTTCTAGAGTTAAGATAAAATAGCCAACAAAGAGTATTATCCAGTAGGTAGGTACTATTGATTATCAAAAGTATTTACATATATACATACATATATAATAAGTAAGTAGGTACATTTGTTTTAGGACAATTGGTCCGTACATTTTATCGACAAGCCTCATGAAATGCTAAGCAAATTAAATTTTTTTGGCTAATAAAACTAAAAAGTAGGTACCTACTTTTTACCTAGCTAAAGTAGATACCTGGCTAAATTAGCTTAATTTTTAAATGGCATTTTGTTTGGCAAATTGCAAATACTTATAGTTTATAGAGGATTTTTTCGAAATACTCGAGATTATATTCGAGATTTTTGAGAATTTATTCAAGATTTTAATTATTTTGTCAAAGTTTTGAAAATTTTTTGAGAAATTATTCAAAATTTTTGAAAATTTTTCAAGGTTTTGGGATTTTTTTCCATAATTTTAAGAAATCATATGAGATTTCTTAGAAATATTCCAAAATTTTATGTTTTTTTGTGATTTTCTGATTGCCAATAAGTCATTAATTTCATTAGATGTAGACCTAAAAGTAGGTATGACATTTTTGTTTAGAAAAAGTAACTTTTTTGTCGAATTGTCATAATTCAATCATCGTTAAACTTATACTTTAAGTTCAACTGAAAAAATTAATAGATAAGTAAAAGTAGGTATATATTTTGCAAAAGCATGTGAAATGGTAAAGTAAAGTACTTGGTTTTTAAAGGGGTGTGACAAGTAGAGATAAATAAATGTAAAAAGCCGGCTAGTTAGGGGAAATCAAGTTAAAAATACTTACATAAGTGCCTTTATAGGCATATGGGGATTAACATTGAACATTTTCAAGTTCAATCTCATACCTTAGTATCTAAACCTACATAATATATAGGCATAGTACTACATGGTAGATTTGAAACCAAATATTTAAAATATTAAGTCTGGTAAGGATTCGGTCTCAGTCGTCAATCGATCGTTCACCAAGTCTCAACTTTTTGAGTTTCTGAAATAAAACCTATATTTCCTCGCCGGTAAACCGAAAACTGCTAAATATGGCTGGACATCCTGAAATTAAATATACCAAAGTAAAGCCAACATATTTATTCCAAATTTTCCAAAAATAATCGGAATTTCTATTTTTCCAGATCTTCATCAACAACGAGTTTGTCAACTCTTCTAATGGCAAGACCTTCGTGACTCTTAATCCAGGTTTGTAATTCTCATAATTTTTGTAAAAATTTACCTAATTTGAAAATTTTTTATATCATTTTTAGCTACTGGAGAAAAGATCATCGATGTTCAAGAAGGTGACAAGGTCAGTTTAAAAATAAAAATTGTATTTACTGTATAGAAATCATATGTAATTTGTAGTATGAATTTTGTAATCTTGAACAAATTTATTTTATCTTGTTGATATTTACTTAGGCTGACGTTGACAAGGCCGTTTTAGCTGTAAGATCATTTTTTAAAGCTTTTTCTATTTTTATTTAAAATCGGGTAAATCCAATAATTTCGTAATTTTTTTTTATAATCTAAATCTAAAGGCAAGAGCTGCTTTCCAACCCGGTTCAGAATGGAGAAAAATGGACGCATCTGCCAGAGGAAAGCTCCTCAACAAGGTCAGTATTTCTTCAAAAAACATTTTTTTATACGACAGTATATCGTTATAAAGCCCTGCTGTATCATACTCATGTTATTTATGTTAGATTATCTTTAAAATATTAGGATTTCTCTTTAACGACTTGTTAATTTCTCTATTTTTTCATACTTTTTTATGCAAATCCTACTTAAGGTCCTACTTAAGATTAGTTTTACTTAAGACTTAGTTTTTTATATGCTACTTTCAAAGGAGAGAAATCAAAAGGGTACTTTTAACAGATATTTCATTCTCAAGCTACTTTTAAAGTATAGGACCTCTCATCAGTTTATCAGTATATTTTTTTATGTATGAGTAGATGAGATTGAGATACTTTATACAGAAGTACCATTGTATAATTTTACAAGTCTCATTTTACAAAAATCGAGTAGACTGACTCTATATTCTTATCTTTTTATAGTAAATTTACACTTAATTTATGAGGAATTTCAACCTCAACACCCACTTGACAAATTATTCAGCTCAATTTTCTACTCTATTGCCAACTAGTAAAATAAATGTCCTCTATTTTATCAAATTAGTACACATGGCATATTTATACCTACTAGAAGGAGTATCTAATAGTAGTCTAGATTTATATAAATGCCAATTAAATAAAATGATTAATTGATTTTTTGATAACATTTAGTTTGCAGATTTGGTTGAACGAGATCGTGCTTATTTGGCCAAACTTGAATCTTTGGACAATGGTAATTTTTAATTTATAATGCAATGACAGGCAATGACCTTGTAATCTAGATTTTATATAAGGTATTAAGTATTTTGAAACATATCTTTTGAAACCATTTAGGCAAGCCTGTTGGAGATTCGGATTTTGACATCGGAATGGCAATGTAATGCTTTTATACTTTATACGAGTAATAGTTGTTTAGTACCTTACATATATCTAATGATTTTTTTCTTTTTAGTGACACTATCAAATATTTTGCTGGATGGTCTGATAAAATTCATGGAGACACAATCCCTGCTGATGGTAAATATAATAGACAATTGATTTTATCAGTTTCATTGATTTTTAATTTTTATATTCAAGGACCTTATATGACCATTACCAGAAAAGAACCAGTCGGAGTTGTCGGTTCAATTATCCCATGGTAAATTAGAATTATAATTATTTTAAACAACCTTTTTGTAATGAATTATGATAATAGCTAAATGAATCCGTTATCTATAATTTAATTTGATTTAATTTAATTAGGAACTATCCAATTTTGATGGCAGCCTGGAAAATTTGTCCAGCCTTGACTACCGGATGTACTATGATCCTTAAACCTGCCGAACAAACTCCTCTAACTGCTTTGTATTTGGTGAGCATTGAACTTAAAAAATGTCCTTAAAAACTAAAGAATCGATAACAATTTCTCGAAATAAAATGAATCGAATATACCTGTGATAGGAAATCGAATACTTTTATCAATTTCTTGTATGTATCAGTACCTGTCTATTCTTTTGCTTGATAAGTATCATTTAACTTTAAACTTTATATATTTAAAAAAATGTAATTTGATTTTTTATTATGTATTGGATTTCCTTATCTTATGACTAATCTTAAGCATTTCCATTATACGAGTACTCATGTATAATTGATTTCTTTTTAGTATTACATTAATTAAATTAAACTTTTAGATTCTTGTTGAAATCATAAAGTATAATTTTAAATTTTTGATTTTTAGGGTTCTCTTGCAAAAGAAGCCGGATTTCCAGCTGGAGTTCTCAACATCGTTCCAGGTCATGGACCAACTGCCGGTCAAGCCATCTCCTCTCATATGGACATTGACAAGGTTTTTAATTACCTACCTTTTAAAATCGAATTCAAAATAAATTATTCAATTGTATTTATAGGTTGCATTCACTGGATCCACCATTGTCGGAAGATTAATCATGGAAGCTGCAGCCAAAAGCAATTTGAAACGAGTCACCTTGGAACTTGGAGGAAAATCTCCACTTTTAGTTATGGACGATGCTGATGTTGATAAGGCTGCTGAAATCGCACATGGAGCTATTTTTAACAATCATGGACAAAATTGTTGTGCAGGTATACATGAGAATTTGCATTTTTTATTCAGTTTGTCTAAAAATACTTTCTGTATGTACTCACAGGATCAAGAACCTTCGTTCATTCAAAGATTTACGATGCTTTCATCAAGAAATCCGTTCAACTTGCTAATGAACGAAAAGTCGGAGATCCATTCACCGATGGAGTTCAACAAGGCCCACAAATTGATGATGAACAATTCACAAAAGTCTTGACCTTAATCGACTCAGGAAAGAAAGAAGGAGCCAAACTTGAATGTGGTGGTAGTCGAATCGGAGATAAGGGATTTTTCGTTCAACCAACTATTTTCTCAAATGTTCAAGACAACATGAGAATTGGTACTTATGCTTATTAAAAACTATTTCTAACTTTGCTAATAAGAATTTTATAATAATACAATATTTTGAACTTATTTTTTTTTATTAATACAGCCAAGGAAGAGATTTTTGGCCCAGTTATGTCAGTCTTTAAATTCGACACTCTTGAAGAAGGTATCAAGAGAGCAAATGCTACAGGTTGGTTCTAAATCATAAATTCCCCAGCATTTCAGATTTTTCATAAAAAAAATAAAGAAGCTAATTTCTTAATTTCTTTTTTCAGTTTATGGTCTTGCCGCTGGAATCATCACAAATGACCTCAACAAAGCTTTAACTTTCATCCAGTCAGCTCAGGCTGGATCTGTCTGGGTCAACTGCTACGACATCGTCACATCAATGGGACCATTCGGTGGCTACAAACAATCTGGACAAGGCAGAGAGCTCGTAAGTTTAACTCATAAAGTCTTACTACTAATGCTTATAGTTACTACTTATAATTTATAAACTATATTTTCTACAAATTACTTAAACATGATAAAATTTAACTATTTTAGGGAGAAGCTGCTTTGAAGGAATATCTCGAATTGAAAACTGTCACAATTCAACTTACAGAAAAAATCTAAAAATCTTCTGCAAACCCTTCTGACAATAACAATCAAATTAATTCAAGCAAATCTTCTACCTACCATCAGTATATCTGCAGTTTATTTCTAATTTCTTGCATTTCATTATAATAGTTACTACTACTATTAATTTTCAATTCATCTGATCCGGTGTTATTTTTCTACTGTTTACTTTAGAATAATCTATCTAGTCCTCTTCTATACCTGTACTGGTACTTTTCTTCCATTAGACTTTGTAAATTTTACAAATTTCAAGATTGAAATAAAACTCTATTTATGTTCGAGATTGACAATTAAAAGTAAAAGTATATAACTATTTTCAATATATTTCTTGAAATGCGTTTCAAATCTTACTACGAGTATTCTGATACTGATATATGTGATTCAAATCTTATTACGGGTAATATGAAATAAGGCTAGATCTTCCTACTTAACTCTATTTCAAAATAATTCAATTCAAGTCTAATTCTTAGCCTAAACATTCAAGGTATTTCCTAATGAATTTATAAAAAATCTTTCAAATCCGACTAGTCAAATTCATCATTGATTTCCTACCTATAGGTACCTACTATTCCAATATTAATGCTCGCGTAGAGTAGGGTAGGGTACTTAAAAAAGTAGGTAAATTCCATTCTTATAAGAAAGGGCTGTAAAATCCTTTTAATTATTAAAATACACCGAATTTATAAAACCTAATGAATATTTTCCGTCTTGAGAATGAGACGATAATAATAAATCTTATAGGTAGGTTAGGTACCCTTGGCTTTTTAGCTCAAAAATGTAGGATACATAGTTAGGGTAGGGTAGACTTTAATATAAATTCGTTCAACTTCAAAATTTTTTGAGAAAAGCATTAAAAGGGTTTTTAACGAACTTCTCCCCCCCCCCCTTATTAAGTAGATGTACATTTACATTTACACTTACTCAGGATCAGTCAGACCACCGATGAATAATGCCTTAAAGGTAATGATTTCCTCATAAGAATCAGGCTCATTAATAAAAAGTAGTACAAAGTTTTTATAAATTAAAACTTTTTTCATTTGATTATTTTGACTTCTGGTTCTGGGTTTTTTTATGTCTCTCATTTCATTTGCCTTGTAGTAAGTTTATAGATAGGTACATATATTAAATGTATTGATACTATTCTGTAGTCCGAATTTTGAGGCTGAGGTATCCTGTCCAGTAGAATGGTCGTAAATAAATATGTAAAAAGTTAAAACCAGCAGGTAATCAAATGGACCATTGGGTCTTTGAAACTTTGAATACAGGTTCTTTAAAAAATAAATCTAATACAGGTTTCTCAAACACAAACTTATATAGTTTTAGAAAAAAAAATTCATTTCCTTCAGAATATTATAATTGATATATTGTCAAACACTATTGGGCAAAATATGGCATATTCGTCAGTTCTGATTCTGACTATTAGTAAGTACAGAAAACTAAGATTTGGCTTACCATTTACTTGGGATATTGAGTTTTAAGAATCGAAAATCATGTTTTTTCTAATATTAGGTATTAGCGTACTTAAATAAATTAATGATAATTTTATAATTTTAAAATAGGTTTAGGAAATCTAATCTCACTTTTTTGAAGATTTAAATCAAATTTTTTTGAAAAACTCGTACAGAGTAATTTTGAGCAAAGAGTTTGACTTGAAGCTTCGTAAGAGAGAAAAAGGCACATTCATGTGTACTTTTGAGTCAAATATTTCAAAAATTAAGATTTTTAAAGTAACTACCTAGTCCTATGTACTTATTTTTCTAAATTAGTTACCAGATTCATTTAAAAGAAATGATCTCAAACGTATGCTCTACCTATCTAACTCTAATATTACATAATTTCCGATTTGAGCAGTTACAGAGGTATTTCTTAAATACCTTGTACAATTGTTTAGTATGTAAATTTGGAACAAAACTGATCTAGTATTTGTTAGGAGTGTAAAAGTTGAAAACTTGGAGCAGATTTATCATTTATTTTCTTTTGGCCTGGGTCTTGGTCTGGGTCTGATACTGATTGTAATAAGAGTTAAGATTGGTGCAGAGGAGTCTTAATCCAAATTAGTATTCAAGCCAACATCATCAAAAGTTCCCAAAATTCGGCTTCCAATTTCACATTTACACGTCAGATTCATTCAAATCCAAAAATCTTTAAGGGATAAGTGTACCTATACTTTTCTATATTAGGTTTAGGTGTACATTTTACTACCGATATTTCCTTATCCCTTTTATCCTTATGAAATACAAAGGCCCTTAAGATAGCCCTTAAGATCTTGAGCGAATCGAATTTGAATCAAATCACTTTTGTACCTATAAGGTATACTCTGGTATTATTTAAGATTTTGAGCCGGAAAGCATAATACGCTCTGAATACACCCATAAATATAAAATAAAAATATTATGATGCTTGATTTTTAGGCATAATTCCCCGAGCTTCTGAGGTAGTTCATAGTTCATATAATATGTACTTGAGAGTACAAAGGCATCTCTCTATAAGGATACTTTTTACATAAAATCACTATCACTATCAATAGTATTTAATTTAAAGAAATTGTTAATAAAATAACCTATATAACAGATATATCAAATCTTTTCAAATCTTAAATGCTTAAATACAATTTCAAAAATCAAAATGACTTTTAAATCTTACATTAAAATCTGGCAAAAAATGCTTTTAAAAAAAGTCTTTGGCAATTTATTCGTTTTTTAAAGTATTTTACAATTATAAATTAGTCTAAAGTCACTAACAAGTTTTAAAAAGTTATGAATATTAAAGGATAAGTTATATTTTTTGCAAAATAACTTAATTTTTATAAAATTTGATGCTTATTTAAGCCTGAAAACTTGAAAAAATACATACCGTATTTTCGCGCGTATAGGCCGCACCCTATGTATAAGCCGCACCCCTCAAAATTTTAAATTTCGAAAATCAAAATCAAATTCTATGTATAAGCCGCATCATATGT